>RJWM01007606.1:0-77159 GCA_004363535.1 Dasyprocta punctata | reverse complement strand
CTTGAGTCTGGCTGTGAGGAGTTCAGATCCTCTGGAGCGCAGGGCAAGCCTGGGCATGCCCCCTGCTTAAGGTGCCTTGCTCCTCGCTAGACAGAGTTTGCAACCTCTAGGACCTTCCCCACGCCACACCCCTGAACAGTGGAGCTCATGCCTTGTGTTCTAATCAGCAGAGCTTAAATTATCTAAGGCCCTTCTGCTATGCTGGCTGCTCCCTGATGAGCAGCTCTGGGGCTTTGGGTGGGACTGGGCTCAGTACCTCTGTGTCCTGTGAGGCTGGCCCAGCATTCCCCTGATGGATTGCACTGGGACGCTGGGTGGGCAGAGCTCGATCCTCTGTGCAGCTAGTGAGGGCACACTCCCAGACTGTGTCACTGAACCTACTGCCTTACTGGGTGGGGGTCGGAATCGCCGGAACCAAGGTGGCTGGGCAAAGTGCACCCCGGAGTGTGGCAGCAGCAGAATTTTGTGTCTAGCTGTGAGGAGTTCAGATCCTCTGGAGTGCAGGGCAAGCCTGGGCGTTGAGAGTTTATAATTTTAACTCTTACATTTAGATGTTTGATCCATTTTGAATTCACGTTTATGTATGATGTGAGGTAGGCATTCAATTTCATTCTTCTGCATGTGACTCTCCAGTTACCAGCCACTAATTAATTGAGTTTTCCTTGTTCTACATCTTTTCATGTATATTGACTAATTTTATATCTTTCTTGGAGAAATATAACTCAATCTTTTGCTTACTTTTTGGAGAGGAGAGGACCAGGTCTTGGTATGTTACTCAGGTTGTTCTTCATCTCCTAAGATAAATGATCCTCTTGCCTTATCCTCCCACTTAATTAGAACTACAGGTGTGTGTCACCATGCTTGGCCCTTTGCTCAGTTTTTAATGACAGTGTGCCAGGTGCTATTCTAGATTCTAGGGAAACAGATTTTAAGTCGCAGATACAAGAAAGGATCTAACCTTCACAGTGGGGGGATCACATATAAATAGAAAACAATAGTATGGTGAAATAGCCAGGCGTGGTGGCACACGCCTTTAATTCCAGCACTCGAGAGACTGAGGTAGGAGGAGTGTTGTGAGTTCGAGGCTGGCTTGGGCTACAACGCGAGCGCAAGGCCGGTCTGAGCTACATAGTGCGACCCTGCCTCAAAAAACCAGGGCCGGGAGTTTGGCTCAGCGGCTTAAGCGCCTGCCCTGGCAGGTGCAAGGTTGTGAGTTCGATCCCCAGTGCTGCAAAAAAAAAAAAAAATAGTATGGTGAAATAATGTGTATGCTGTGCCTGGGCTCTAGAGTGTATACAGTAAATGGTGTTTTCTATAATAAACTAGTAATAATAATGGCAGTTAATATATGTTACTATGTGTCAGTAGTAACATATTGATACTTATAATAGTATATGATAATGGTCACAAAGTACTGTGGTAGGAAGAAGTAGCAGACCTTAAAATCTCTATTCCTTGGTGATAGCATAGTATATCCTCAAATTGTTTTTTAAAGTATAGAGCATTGGTAGCTCTTTCATGTGGAAATTATGGTACTCTGTGAAGTAGCAAAAACTATTAATTGAATTCTGTCATGGCGGGAAGTATGGCTGTGTTGTATTATATATGTTCTAGGCTCTACATTATAAAAAATAAAAAAAGAACTTCTAAATCGTTTTCCCAAGTCTTCCCAGTATATTAGTTTTTGTTTGGTCATCTACTAGCACATGTTAGCAAAAAAAAGTGAGAACAGGTGCCATAAGTTTAAGAAAAATATGTTAGAAATAAAAAATCGTACACATTCTAACAATGCAATCTAATTTAAGCTATAAAACACTTCAGTCTAGTTGGTGGTAGGATGCAGTTGTTTCAAGGAAGGATAATTTTAGAACCACTGATTCAGGATTTAAATTTTAAACACATAGTATTCTATCAAAAAATAAAGATTTTAGGATCTAGTTTTAGTATCATCTATTATACCAACTATAGGTTTTTATTGTCTTCAATTTCACCAGATACTTACTGGCTGTCTAACATACAGAGAAAATCTACTTACAGATAGGATCCTTTGCCCAGAAGGAACTCATGATCTGAAGAAGAAACACTGTCCAGTGTAAGAGACATACATTGCTAGTTATAAGAACCAGCAAATTGTGAGATTGAAGATTTAGGAATGCCAGATGATTCAAATTCCAAATAGGGCCAATCTGGGAGGTTCTTCTTGAGGATCTGACACCTGAGCTGGAACCTAATGGGCCAACAGACATGGGATAGGGAAAGGCCACAGTGTAAGTGAAGACTTAGAAAAGGTACATGGAGGAACGTGGGGAACTGGAAAGCACCTGGGTCACCAGGAGTGCAGAATGATAAAGGGCTGTAGCAGATTATGCAGTTACAGAAGAGCCACATTGTACGGTCTTGATCCTACCACACTACTGAATTTGGACCTGATCAGTATAGAAGTAGGTCAAAGAGTAGATTAAAAGTGTGGGGAAAAATAGACACCGTTCTTAGGTGATAAAAATACTATTGTTTCAATTTTGTTTCAGTTAAAAATTCCAAGGAGTAATATGTGTTTAAATTTAATAGTTAATTATGCATCTGACAGACTAACTACTCTTGTCTGGTAGTTTTAACAATGACCTACTTCCAAAATTGTTATATAGATTTAATGAAATTCCAATCAAAATTCCAATAGCGTACCTCACAGAATTAGAGAATGCTAAAATTCATTTAGAACTAGATGAGACCTAGAATAGCAAAAGCAATTCTGAGGAACAAAGGCAAAGCAGAGGGCATCACAATCCCTGACTTGAAATTATACTATAAATATACTGTGATTTTAAAAAAAAAACAGCATGGTATTGGCAAAAAAGCAGATCCAAAGATCACTGGAACAGATTAGAAGATGCAGAAACAACTCCAGATATACTCAGCTACCTTATGTTTGACAAAGGAGCCAAACACCTTCAATGGATAAAACATAGACTCGTTAATAAATGTTGCCAGAAAAAAACTGGCTTTCCATATGCTGAAGATTAAAACTAGACCCATATCTTTCACTATGCACTAAACTAAAATTAAAATGAATCAAAGGTCTAAATGTTAAAACCTAAACACTAAATCTGCTGGAAAATACAATAGGCAGAACTCTTGAATACATTGGTGTAGGCAAAGACTTTAGGAACAAAACCCCAGTCACACAAGAACTGTCACAAAGAATCAACAACTGAGATCTCATCTCATTAAAAAGCTTTTGCACAGCAAGAGAAACCACCAACAAAGTGAAAAGACAACCCAAAGTGTGGTGAAGAAATTTTGCCAGCCATTCCTCAGACAAAAGACTACTATCTAGAATATATGAAGAATTCAAAACAAATCAGACCCTTGCCCAAATTTTAAGACTCAATCCAAAAATGGGCCTCTAAAATCAATGGACACTTCTCAGATGAGGAAATTTTGACAATAACCAAACCACCACTGGTAAAGCATGAACTTTTTTTTTTCCAAGAAAAACATTTGAGTCAGTACCCTAGATTTTCTCCTTAAATGTTTCATAGCCAAGGAAAAGAAAGAACGAAGTCTGCATTTTAGAGACAGGAACAAGGACTAGGTATTTAGCTCAGTAGTAAAGTGCTTGTGTGACACAGAAGGTCTTGGATTCAGGTCCCAAATAAATAAATGAATAACAATAGCCTCAAAACACTCTAACTACAAAGGAATAGGACCAGGAAATGTATCTATACTGTAGAAGAAAACAGACTGACATGAAGCAGGACTGTTAAATACAACTTCAGTCCCTAGGTTGACTGAAACAAATTATTAGGTTTGTAATTCAGCTCTGCCTTTTTTAAGCTGTGCACTTTTAGGCATGTTACTTAGTCATTTTGTGCCTTAGTTCTTTCATCTGTAAAACAGAAATAATACTAGTACTACTCACTTCTGAGGTTGTTATGAAAATTAACTAAATCTACTTGTGTAAAGTCTTCTGAATAGTGCCTGACACTCGGTAAGGGTGTAACGAATGTGAACTGTTCTTGTTCAGTGGTTAGGCAATAAAAATGAGGTATCTGTCTATTACATATTACATTTGCAAAGCTTTTTTACATATCCATTAGGTGTTTTGAGCTCTACTGTCATTTGAGAACTGTTCTAGTTACATTATTGCTAACAAACCATCCTAAAATTTAGAGGCAGAAAACAACCATTTTATTATATTCACAGTTAGGACTGTGAGTTAGGACTTCCGAAAATGGATAGCAGGAATGGATAGCAGTGTCTGGGTTGCTCCTGGAGATGATTTCTAAGGCTGAGAAGGAAAAGGGTGAAGCCAGATTAGCTAGCAGATCCACTTCCAATAACCCTAACTCTATCATAGCCTGTCTAGCACTTCAGTGGGATGGCTGGAAGATTGTGCTGTACTAGACTGTCACTTACACGTGGCTTATTCTACCTTGGTGACCTCACAGTAATCATCAGACTTCTTACGGTATTTCTGTAACAGAACTACATGTTTTAAAGACCGAGCCTCAGAAGTACTATAGTAGGCACTTCCTGTGCACTATTGGTTGAAGCAGTCACAAGCCTGACCAGGTTCAAGGGCAGGGAATATAGACTACACCTTTCTATGGAAGGCATTTTAAAGAATTTGGAGACCATGCTGATATTATTCACTAACTCTAGATGAGAGATTATGACTTAGTAGAGGTTAAATGATTTGCCCAAGGTTGGTAACTGGAATGTTTAGGGAGGAAAAGATTTAGGGGAGAATGACTTCTAACCTAATTCTTTTTACTCTAAATTTCTGCCTTTCAATTAGATTATTCAGCTTCCCTCAACTGGCATGTACTTGCCAATATGTCAAAGTTCAAAGAAAAAAATTTAACTGACTTTGGGTATACTAGGTGACTTCCCTAAAAAGAAGCAGAAATGTCAAAGTTTAAGGTTTTCAGGGACTGGGAAGAGGCCACGGAGAGGGGACCATCACAAGAGGATGATTAATGGATGTTATGGCTTGTATCTAAATGTCACTCCAAAGCCACATGTGCTCATATGTAGGACTTTTTGGTGCTGGCATCTAGAGTTTATAATTCTGGGATTAAGGATATATGGTATTTTAGTTCACTCATTGGAATTAGCATAATTCTGGGTGTGGCTGAATGGATTTACAGAAGATAGAAGTCCAACCCAGGATGTGGATTCCATTACCCAAAAGGCTTATATCCTAGATGAAATAAAAGGGAAAGGCAAAAAAAGGAAAGGCAGGCTTGCTGGTTGCTGCCACTGCTTTCTGCCTACCCTGCCATGGACTGTTTCTTCTCAGCAATGCCTCTCTGCCATGCCACCCTGCCTTGGAGCCAGCCTACTGTGGACCAGAACCTCTATAAACTGTGAGCCAAAATAAACCTTTCCTCTTTTACCTGTGAGTGTTGAATATTTGGTCTCAGCATCAAGAAAAGAAACTAAGATAATGGATATGTGGTGCAGGTAAATAGGAGTAATTTCTAATGTTTTATAGAATAGTGGGGTAACTATGGATGACAACAATTAATTGTATATTTAAGAACAGCTAGTAGAGAGAATTTTAACACAAAGAAATGGTAAGTGTGAAAGTGATGAATATAGTAGTTACCCTGATCTGATCATTATAAATCATACATGTATTGAAATATCACACCGTACCCATAAATATATGTAACTATTATATGTTGATTTAAAATATCACATACCACAAACTTCATGAACAGTGGTGATCCCTTTAGTTTATATTGCCTAGTGATGTCAAAACCATTTTAGTTTGTGTAACTCTGTGCTAGTCACACAACAATGAATTGCCTAACAACGCATGTTTTAGAATGGTTCCCTGTCGTGAAAAAACACACAGCTGTGTATCTTTTGAAGTATATGACTTACATTTTATAAGAACTTACACACACATTTCATATTTTAAAGAGGTCCTCGGATAGATTCCATCCTAATATTGATCAACAGCAACTTTGCATCAAGAGAAAGAATCTCTGAAAATGCACCAGTTACTTCACTATGATTTCATTTGTTCTCCAGGAAAATCTCACCTGGCCATTGTCCAGCGGGTAAATAATGAGGGAGAAGGAGACCCTTTCTATGAGGTAATGGGCATTGTCACATTAGAAGACATCATAGAGGAAATCATCAAGTCAGAGATCCTGGATGAAACCGACCTCTACAGTAAGTGCACGGCCTTGGCTATTCTCCAGTCATCATGTTTTCCTCTGAGACTGTTGGGGACAGATTAGCCTGGCATATAGTATGAAAGATGTCAGGGCAAGTCCTGTGCACTGATGTATGTTGGCCACCTTTGCCTGGTTCTGCCATGGCAAGAGACCCTAGCTTGGATCACTCTGCCTGAATCACTAGGAACCCACCAGCTAAATGTTTATAAAGAGGGACCTTTGGGAGCTGAGCCAAGACTACGAAAGACTACTAGATGAAAAAGGTCTAAAGAAAACACCATGTACCCTAGAGGGCAGTCAGAGGCCTCTACCATTGTTTCTGTTCCCCTTTTTTGTTCCTTTATTGTCTCTTTGTTTACCTAGATGCAGACCCCAGCTCTCCTTGGAGTTCCACTCACACCAAACCATCAGTCAGCAATGGAGACTGTCATAGCATCTCCCTCTTTCACCTAAACCAAAAATTTAAATGTCTTGCTTCATAAATACACTGCTCTTCTTCCTTATGCCTTTTAGCATCACCACTCTAGCTTTCTAGTCCGCCAGCACACAGCCCGCTTCCCTCTGGGTCAAGCACCTACCTGGTTTCCTATCCCTATTCCTTCCTCTTTCTGGCCTCCTCATCCTCCTCCCTTCTTCTCTTCAGGAACAGTATGAACTCCTCTCTGCAGAATATGATTTTTGGGAGGTTACTTTTCAAATTTTTGCATGCAGACATTATAAAGGCATGCTTTGTCTCTGGGATGGGAATGTCATTCAAAACCTTGGGAATCCCCAGGCCAGAAACTGTTCATTTCTCAGAATTTCATCCCATGGGACAGACATCCCTTTCCTCCCCTCAGATACCTCATTTCAGCTCTGTCCTTAGTTTGCTAAAAGCAGCTTTTCAGAAACTGGCTCCTGGTAGCAAAAAAAGCTTTAACACCATAAGGTAATGAGTGGTGTAGAAAAAGCGCCTTCCCTTTTGACCAGGAGATGAAATCTGAAAAGTGTGCCAGGCTTTGACAGAAACCAGCAGGAGTGTCACGGCATCTTCTTCCAGAGACCTGGCATTGCTGTGCCGCAGTGACCAAGCTGTCCTCCTTAAACAGGCATTGAGCTCTCCTTCCCATTCTAGGTCCCATCCTAGGTTCACTTCTGCCAACCTGTTGCTCTAGAATTCCTGCATGTCTCAGTAAACACATTGTTAGTGGCTGATAACAGCCTAGATGAGCTACTCTTCCCAGAGCCTTTATTTGAACAACAGTAACATTTCAAACACCCACTATTAAAATTTATAATAGCTAGATCTTGGAAACAGTGGTATATGTCAATCAATAGATTAATAGATAAAGAAAATGTGGTATTTATACCCGTGGAGTACTACTTTGCTATGAACAAAGATAAACTTGAGTCATTCATAAGCAAATGGATACAATTTGAGAACATAATGTTTAGTGAAATAAGTCAGACATACAAGTATAAATATCACAAGGTTTCTCTTACATGAAAAACTCATATGTATATATATATATATATATATATATGCATTGATTTGTTTCATTTAAGAGGCAGTCTTCTTTTGTCTATGGCTTGTACTCTGAGTAACATTTTGGCCATTCTTTTAAGACCATGGTATGCAATGTATTAACTATTATTATTCTCTAATTATTTTGTTATGAAATTTCTTATAGACATTAGAGTACTTTTTATATTTTCTTTATTAATATATACTTTTGCATTACAATAAAATTTAAAAATCAAAGGAATGAAAAGGGAAATTAGAGAAATGCTTCTTTAATGAAGAAATGTTAAATGGCATTCTGATGGGGGAGAGGGAAGGGCTATGTAGGCAAACATGTACAACTTGGAAGGCTGTTCCCTAATTAGAGCAGAAGAAATGGGTTCCAAACCTGTACTTGTTACTTATTTCTGAAGTAATACTCTTTCTCTGGGAGAGGGTCAGAGTTTTCCCACCCTTAAATAAATAAGCTAGCATAATTTTTTAAGAACTGTGGAGACTGAGGAGTCAGGAATACTGTGTTTCTTTTTACATGACCTCAGACTCTTACATGATCTGAACTCATGGCCCCGGATCTCCCCTCTATCTGCACTTGTGGAAAAGTGTTAGAACAGCGGCTGAGTGACTGTAAACATTCAGAGATGAAGGCAGGTCCACAGAGGAGCTGGGGTGGGATGGAAGGGTACTTTTTCTCTTCTAGAAGAAAGCCCAAAGGGTCAGGAAGACACAGGCTCCAACAGGAGAGGGAGCAAAAAAGGAAGCTAGATTCTAGACTGCTAATTTCTTGTCCTAGGGGTTCATCCCCTTTACTTTCTACCTGACCCAGTCCATTTGCGCTAGAAGTATTCTGCAGCCATGTTGTTTTCCAGACCAGGTTTGAAGAGAACTCAAATGCTTTTCCTGTTTGCCCTTAGCACAAGTGAGATAGGCTAGCAGTTTCAGGTTTTTTTCACTTAGGGGAAACAAAAGAAAAATGACCAAAGAAATCCCCCCAATAATATGTTTTTTAAAAAACAAGCTTAAATATGCAAGAAAAAAATTAGAGAAAACACATTTTCTCAGTCAGTAATCACATGCCCAGTGTACCGTAAATCCCCAATTTAGGAACCAGTTCTGTTCCTGGAAAACATTTGTAAGTTGGATTCGTTTGTAAATCCGACAAAGTGAGTCTTACACACCTTTGACACAAACATACAATGTAAAGCATAAAAAAACCAAACACACAAAAATGAAGTTAAGTCCCCAACTGTATTGTACTACTGTACAGTATCACAGCATACAGCGAGCACACAGAAGTACGACTGTGACAATGTCCAGCAGACACGTGAAGTAGTTCCACAATTTGTTCACATCAATGTCTGTTCGTTTTTGTGAAAGTTTGCAATTCTAGGGTTCATAAGTCAGGGACTTACTGTATAGGATCTTAGAGTTCCAGGCCCTGCCCAAGTCCCTTACCTAAAGAATTTGTTTTTATACATTATAGGCTCACTTTTATTTCTTCTCCTTTCTTTTTTCTAATATCTCCCCTGATTCTCCTCAAGTGGAGGGGTTGGCAATATTCTAACTAATAAGACAGTGGCATACCCCAAATACCACAGGGCATGGTTCAAATCAGCAGAAAGAGACCACGTAAACCTGGTTCTGAGAAGGGAGGACAATTGAGGCAGAAACTTTCTAGTCCCTGAAAACCTCCTTGATGCCAAGAATGCCAGTCCTTCATGTTTGTATGGCTTTGTATAAACACTTTCACATGTAGTGTACTGTTGGAGTCTCATAGCAGCTGGACAAGATAAGTAAAAGAGCCATTATTAAATATTTTATCCCCCTTGTATAGACTAAAGCAAACAAAAACACGTGCATAGAGAGGTTGCAAGACTACTAAGTAGGGATCCAGCACTAGAATGCTTAGAATGCTGAACTTGGAAACCCCAAGCCAGCTCTTTGTTTTTCTGCTTTCCAATACCCAAGTAAATAGTGTTGAGACTATTAGAGCTATCTTCCACCTGTTAACACTAACCAACACCCTTCCACTTCCTGGGAAAGAGATGTTGTAATGTCTTCTAAAGTTGGCACTGCAGAAATTGTGTGGTCTCAAAGGATCTGCCTGTCCTCTTTGACTCTGGAAAAATCTCAAAAGACCAACAGTGATTCTGAGACAGCTGTAATCTGTCCCATTACCCTGCAGCAGACAATCGGAAAAAGCAGAGGGTCCCACATCGAGAGAGGAAGCGGCATGACTTCTCGTTATTTAAGCTTTCTGACTCAGAGATCAAAGTGAAGATCTCACCACAGCTTCTGCTGGCCACACACCGCTTCATGGCCACAGGTAGGACCTGCCCGCCCCCAGACTCCACCCTAGAGTAGTTGCAGCAGAATCTAGGATAAGGCCAGGAACCATCCACTTTAATACCTTCCAACCTCATTCCAACATGTGACCAGTGCTGAGAACCATTGTTCTAGGAAGAAGGGTGCCTTCCATACAGTGACAGAATTCCACACTGTGTGATGAGCCCAAGTGATCTTCTAGGGGAGGACATGAATACAGTACAACTCACACCTCTCTCCTGCTCAAGTTAAAAAAAAAAAAAAAAGAAACCACTGCTATGCTTTTCTTTTCCTCCACTTATGTCCTGGATGGAGCTTGATGTCAACCCCATCCTGGGCAAGTTGGGGTGCCCCAGAGTATTTGTCCTGGAGGAAAAGGCATTGTGCTACCCAATAAGACCCAGGGATCCAGTACCCTCCAAGGGGTGCATGGCAGTGAGCAACAAGTTCTTAAAGTACAGAAGTGGATTTTTAATTTTGGGGTCTTTAGAAAGAAAAGAAGATAAGAAAATCTAAAGATAAACTCCTTCTTGGGAAGAAAGTAAGGTTTGTCTTTGAACTTTCTGATCTTCTCATTCATTCCTAATTAATGTACTGACCTAGAAAGATCACACCCACCACTAATTTCAAGGTATAATTAATCCAGCATATATTTATTGTTTAAATAATGAGGGCTTCAGGTGCTAAACAGTAGAAAAATTAAGTTGGGGATTTTTTTTTTTTTTTTGGTATGGGGGATCAAATTCACAACCTTGTGCTTGCCAGGCAGGCACTTGTACCACTGAGCTAAATCCCCAGCCCTAAATTGGAGATTCTTAGAGTTTTCAACATGTAATCTAGTTCTCAGTACAGATTTCTTTCAGCTACTGGCTACTTTCCCAGAGCAAAGCAGGTGTATCTGCTTAATATAAAATAATAGTATGCTATAAGTACAAGATATGATCAAAATGTATAGTAAATACTTAAATTTTTAAAATTATGTTACAGTAAAAGACACATTGCCATTAATCCCATTCAAAATACTCTGCCTTGCTTCAAAATGCCCCATTGACACTTTCTGAAGCAGTTCTAAAAGTCTCTTTTATGTCTTTTTGAGGTGTGATCAAAAAATGCAGTGCATGCTACTTCCAAGTACCACTGAACAGAAAGACAGGCTCATACCAACATTATAGTGTGTTCTTGTCCACCTTATTCACCAGATCTGGCACCATGACTTCTGGTTCTTCCATACAGTCAAAGTGCGACTAAGACGTGAAAAAAAGACTTGCAGAACTGCTCCAGATGGTGGCAAGAATGATGGGATAAGCGTGTTCAAAGTAAAACAGAATAACAAGGCGTGGTGGCACACGCCTGTAATCCTAGCACTCGGGAGGCTGAGGCAGGAGGATCATTGCAAGTTCAAGACCAGCCTGGGTTACAAAGTGAACTCAAGGCCAGCCTGAACTACATAGCAAGACCCTGTCTCAAAAAGACCCCCCCGCAAAAAGTAAAATACAACATTTCAAAGGGGATTAATGTCAATATGTCTTTTAATGTATTTTTTGTGGTTTAAACATTCTCTATATTTTTAATGACATCTTGTATAAATATATAGTAATACCTATTAATATGCAAAATGGTACAGTGATACTTCGCATTATTAACAGTTTATCATTTAAATAATTACCTTTCTCTATTAACTTGGAATTTCATTTCATTCAACAGATTGTGTGTCATGCGAATAAGTCAGAGTAAATTTCTATACTTCATTATATTATGGCAATATAGACTTTGTTGTCTGCATGACCTAATTATCCATGCCCAATTTTAAATAAAAGGAGAAAATGAAAAACAAAACTTGACATTTCCAAAATGATAACCTGTTTCTCCTGAGAGGTCATTGCAAAGACAAACATCCCTAGAGGGCGTGAGGACAGGCCTGAGGCACACACATGGATTTAGGATCCCTCAGGCCCAACAAGTCTTGAAGCCTCACCAGCCTGGTACCCTGGAGCAAGAAAGGGGTGTTCTAGTTGCAAACCAGAGTAAGACCCACTCTGATTCTTCTCAGCTGCTGGTACTGGAGTGGGCAGGGCCAGAGGTCCTGACTTCCACCCCTCCCCTGCAACTGTCCCCTAGAAGTGGAGCCCTTCAAGTCTCTCTACCTTTCGGAGAAGATTCTTCTCCGGCTTCTGAAACATCCCAACGTGATCCAGGAGCTGAAGTTTGATGAGAAGAACAAGAAGGCCCCAGAACACTACCTCTACCAGCGCAACCGCCCTGTGGACTACTTTGTGCTGCTTCTACAGGTGAGTGGCAAAGTCAGGGAACTTTCAAGGCCGAGACAAGGCCATCTGTGGAGTGAAAAAAGAATGGCTATGCCTCTGTCAGTGCTGGCAGCCACGACTTGGCTGGCTGCCTCAGAAACAAAGGAAATTAGGTAGGCGTTTCTGTATGACCCACAACAGAGGCCTAGGCATGAAAGAGTGGTGTCCTAGGAACGATGGAATTTTTGATGGCCTTAATATGACGCTCAGTGTTGTTTGGTGTGGTGTAAGTACCTCCCTGGTAGAAGGGTTCTATCTCTGGATTTCTAAAACTGCTGTCCTGCAGATCCAGTACCTCCTTGTCTCTGCTTGAGTCCCAAAGTGAAACTGTCCTCTGTCTCCTAAATCTTAGATAGTTCTTACTGAAAATCTTTCCTATGTTGTATTGAAATCTTCCATTTCTGACTTCCAACTGGTGCTTTCTTTGCTCTCTGGAAGCACATGGAACACATTCATTTTCTGTGCCACATTTCAGCCTTTGTGGTTCTTTGAATCTTCTTCCTTTTCAGAGAATCAGGAAGGGAGAAAAAGGATTGAGTAAATGAAGTGCAACGTCTTCCAGGTATTCATATAATCATCTACCCTAGGTGCCTGGACAGACCTGTTTTAAATAAGTATCGGATACAGTTCATCTGGAACACCAGTGTCTGACCTGGGTCCACAATTTTCTCTGTCATTGATTCCCTGACTTCTCAGCAGAATCTTATGAACCCTAAACAGAGTGATGATTTTAAGATCTTGATAAAGCTCACATTGACTTAGAAATGATTTCCCTTTTTTGTAGTCCACCTCAGCCTGTCTCCTATGACACTATCATTTGCCTTGTATATATTCTTGCAAATGGCATCAATAAAATGATCAATCTTCTCCAAATCTAGAGTTACATTTCTTACTACTGGAAATTGAGTTGGGTCCTGATACATTGTTTGTATAATGTGAAGAGCATGTATGGTGCTTTGTCTGATGCTTAATAAAAATTCAAGTTTTCAAATTAAAGTGTGACAGGAATAAAATATAGTAGGTAAAAGGATCAGTTCAAAAATTAGGAAGATCTGCCTTTAAATTTCCAATGTTGCGATTTCCTAACTAACTTTCACAAAGTTAACCTCTCTGAAACTCAAAATTGATTCATCTATAAACTAGGGATAAAAATGATACAGATCACATGAGGTTATAGGACTAATAGAATGAGAATGTATGTGGTGCATGTTGCATAGTATCAGTTCCTTAGACACTCTATACTGCACATTAGCTATCATTATCATCCATGATGAACTCAACAAACTTCACAAAAGATTAGGTTTTGTTTAAACTTGACTTAGATATGGTCTAATCTCAGACTAAGCCAGTGGGGCAGTTTAGCTGGTGCTTGAACCTATGTGATGGAGGGGTCATTACTGTATGCAAGGAGAGCATGGTTATTCGTGAATGGATGCTGTGTTGTAAACAGCGAAACAGTGAATTTACTGCAGAGAGCTACTAAAGTTGGAGGTGCTCTTTCTGAAATGTAATCTGGACATAATTAACATTGCCGTCTGATGCAAACATAGGTCCATGCTTCATCCAAGCAGAAGTGCTTAGGATCCTAGTGAATAATAAATTTAAAAGTGCTCAAACATACCCTCAGTACACTACTTCTTTCTCCAGGGTAAAGTGGAGGTGGAGGTTGGTAAGGAAGGCCTTCGCTTCGAGAATGGAGCCTTTACCTACTATGGTGTCCCAGCCATCATGACCACTGCTTGTTCAGGTATTCCAGTTTCCAAGCTATAGCTTATTGGGGGAACAAGAGGATATTGTAGAAAAAGCATTTAGGCTTAAGTCTGGACTCCTCTTACAGACTTTGGACAAGCTATTTAACTTCCTTGGCTTTAGTCTCCTCTGCATAATAGGTGTAAGGGTCACTTTTCATTCAGAGTTTGTACTTAAAGAAATAAGTGAGGAAAAAATTAAGTTAAAAAGGGCAATCACATTATCAAGTGTTGGGGTAGAGTATATATTTTCTCAGTATGAAAAGACAAATCTATTTTGCTTTTTACACTTTTTCTCTACCCTTCCATTGTTTTCACAGGGTTCTTTGGTGCTGGGGGTGGAGTGGAAGTGGGGATCCCCATAAGCAGGTGCGTTTTCTGAATTGCCTCTGAAACCCACTGCATCCTTCTGTCCTTAGATAATGACGTGCGGAAGGTTGGAAGTCTGGCTGGATCCTCCGTCTTTCGTATGTATCTATCAAACCTGTTCCTTGTCCTCCCCATCGTGGTCTTGCCTGAGCCCACTCTGGGGCCCTGGACCAAGCACTTTGAGCCTGGGCTGGGCTAACACAAATGCTGGCAGCCTCTTTGTAATATTCTGCCAGGGACACTGCCTCCTGCCAGGTACCCACAGACTATAGGGGCTGAGGTTCTACATGTCTGGAATGCTTTCTGTGGCTTCTTTGCTCATGAAAAACTGATGAATTGTGGTGGGGAGGGTAGATTTGTGGAGAGATACCATTAATTGCCACCTGCCTGGGAATGCAGGCAGGTAATTTGTGTGCTTGGTGGAGGATCAGCCTTTCATTCTCTGCAATGTTAATTCACCTCTGGCCTTTACTTGAAAACTCATGTGCTGTTACTGTGTCTGTGGCATTTGTCCTCAGTAAGGCATGACTGTGAGATTTGGAGATATAAATCTCAGGCTGGTGCAGTATGTTGCTTTTCTGCTTCTCTTTCTTTGCTTACCACCTCCCAGCTGGTGAAAAGGCGGCTGCCAGCTGGCCATGCATGCTGCTAGTGGGGATTGGCACAGGAATGGTGGCTGGTTTGCTCTCCCATTCTGTGCTGCACTTTCTTGTTGCTTCTTGTGTAGGGTTGTCGCTCTTATATTTAGAAGGCATGGCGTTTATTTGTGTGATCAGAAAGAATTCTATCTAGATTTCCTTTTGATTCACTGGTCTGAATTTTGCATTGCTTTGAGCTTTTAGTGTTTGAAGTGGTCACTTTAATGCCAAATGGGGATCTTTCCTCTCATCATAAAAGAGATTTTTATATAATGCTTTATATTGGGTCTTATCAGATGGTCCCAGACCTTGATATGACAACTTCTAAAACGTAGAAAAGTAGATGCCATTTTAGAGTGAAAGAAACCAAAGAAATTATTTCCTTGAGATCACCTAGCAAGTTGGTGACTTATCTAAATGCATCCTGGTATCCTGACTAGTTTGTAGAGCACAGTGAAATACAGATTTTAACTCTATTGTATTCCAGAATGCGATAGCTATATGGAAATAGTAGTGCAATTTACCATGTAATTTTACCACCTATCCCTTCAGGTGGCTGAAATGAAATCTAAGTACCTTTCCCACACCTAAGAAGTTGCAGAAGTTGAGATAAAAGAGATCTATAAAATGAATAGCCATGACGCACTGTAATACTTATCTAAGCCAACAAATCTCAATCAAGGTTGCTGAAGGAAATGTCACTTCTCAGTAAAAGAGTGCTGAATGGGTGCAGAGCAGGTTACAGGACTGGATAAACTTTTATTCACTAAATGAGACTTCTGTGATCTAGCACATTAAGGACTATTCTGGGACTGCTATTTTACCTAGAAGTGCTGACCCTGTTCTGGCTCTTGCAGAAGACAAAAGAGATGAGAACTGTAAGAAAAAAGAACTACATAAACTCCCTAGCTTATCCAACTTAGATGACTTTCTTCTTTAAAAAAAAAATGGGGATTGGGGGGAGAAAGAGAGAGAATCCAATTTCTTTCTTTCTTTGCTGGCCCTAGTTATTTCTGTCATAATCCTTCATTTTTATCAGTGACCCATGGGTAAGCTTGTACTACTAATCTCTCCTTTAAAACCAGTTAACTAAAAGAAACCATTGAACTCAGTTTCCTTCTCCATACTTCTGATCATCTTCATAAATTTTCAGAGGAAAAAGAAATATTATTGGCCAGTAGGGGTAAAGAGGCATTTTCCTTCCTCCCCGAACCCCTCCCAATTTAAGACAGCTGAGCATGAAATAACTATAAAGTCTGCCCACACCCCACAGTTGTTCCCCCAGCAGAGTGCTAACCCCAGAGTGCAGCCCTCAGCAGTATCCTTGATTGGCCAAGAATCTGTCTGTAGGATGAGAGAGAGGTTAATCCTGAAATGGGGCAGTAAAATCTTTTAAGATCTTGGCCTGACAAACTCCCCTTGTCCTTGAAACCAACCCACAGCTGACTCAGCTTTTGAGAGTAAAAAGTGAAGAATTTGCCAAAATACTGGTCCTATGACCTATCCCTCCAAGTTGAACTTGAGGTTACAAGGAAGTCTCTCTGGTTTTCCTGAGTGGAATGAAAGGAGCACAGTCTACACTGTCTCCATTTGACTGCCAGGAAACTCAGAATACCATGGTGAGTGAGCCTGGCTCTCTGAAGAGTCTTGACCAAACTTTGGGTGCCAGGAACAAGTGCAGCAAGGAGAAATCAAGTCTTCTATCTGTTTAGTGGTGATATAGATTTAATTCAAGAAGAGCTATAATTCTTCTTGAGACTGGAGGCTTCTTACTCCATTGTGTCTCACAGCAAAGCCGATTCAAATATCTATTAACATCTTTTGTCACAATTAATGATTACCAGGGAGGTTTAAGGCCCCCCTCTTACTCCCCTATATGGATAAGTAATTTCAGATAAAATCATGTGGTACAGAAAATAAGACCACAGATACTACCTGTTAAAATGGGCTTTTACCTACAGACTGGGTTCATTTGGCTGTTTGGAAGTGACTCTGTTTGCAAGTGACCAGGTAAGACAGATGAAGAAATATTCCCTTGCAGAGACACCGCTGATCAGGATCAAGATGGGGAAGCAACTGGAGTGTTGCTACACACTCCACCCCACCCCAGCCTAAATGATAGCCAAGTCCATTTCCTACTCTATCAGGAAAGAGAAGGAAAAAGGAAGTAGAAAGAGAGGTGCTTTAGAGCACTTGTACATGCTAAGAAATGACTGTTAATTAATTTACCTAAGGCCATTTCCATTAAACCTGCTAGAATTTGGCCCTTACTTTGTCCTGATCCTCTAGGAAAGCACAGTTCCTCACCAGCACCGTAATCCCAGAAGGAGCACCTAGCAGGCCCAGGCAGGGGCCAGCTTCCTCAAGAATGGCTCTAGTAGAAGCATACACTTGGCCTTCAGGCCTCTGATGCCTATGCATGTGCCCTCACACACCCGTGCAGGACACAGGCAGCTAGGAAAGCAGAATGGAATGCAGTCCTGGGAATGCCGCCTGTGCACAGAGAATGCTGCCTATGCACTCCCCTCCAGGCACTGCCTGTGCTTGCCATTGGCAGCTCTGATTCCCTCTGAGATAATGCACATCTTTTCAGGAGAACTCCAGCAAAATCTTATTTTCTTGTCTTTCTGGGGAGTAACTGGAAATAGAAGTAATTCCCATGTTTTCAGAGGCAAGGTTCCTTTTTGCAGAGAAATGTGAAGTTGTGAAGATCCAGGAATAGACTGTCTCACCCACTTTACTCTTTGTCTCTCTCCCTTTATGTTTATCTTCCCCTTCATTACTCACATGCCCTTGGCCCCTGACTCTTTAGTGCCTGTCTCTGTGTCGCGTACCTTCGCCTTCAGCAGAGGGGACTCTCTGGCAGGCTCCCCAGGTAAACATGCATGGATGTCATGGGTCTCTGTAGATCCGTCGATCCAGTGGGGTTTGCAGAGGGCCTTTGGTCTCTGTTACTGTCTTGCATAGGACCTAGTCTCTTCCAGCGGCACTCCCATGACTAAGGGTTAGCATATCACACAGGTAACATTCATTTGTACACACAGTCTAGGCATTACTGACTCAGTAGCATCATTTATGAATTTACCTTCCAGGATGTATCTGTGTAAGTACATGGAAAATTGGTGGTGTTGAGGAATAATGCAAGTTTTTTCTCCTAACTTGTATGACTGCAGAGTGGAAGACTAAGGAGTACATCAGGAGAAAGAAAAGGAAAAGATAGAAAGAAAAGAAAGGAAGGAAGGAGAAACATAACTGTGTGTAGCAGGGCATGTGGGTCTTTGGACACAACTAAATGTAGATACTCAAATCATATTTTCAGGTTGGGAACTTAGTATTTCTTCAGATTAACCCTTTTGATGTGATGGGACTGATAGCCACCAGCATCTCTAGACTCCTCTTCTATCAACAGAAACTATATTTCTCAATTTTTTTAAAAAACATCATAAGAAGGATTCAGTTGGTCTAGTTTATGTTAATTGTCATTAGAGAACTAATTATAGTGACCAGGAACAAGAGACAAGTTCATTGATTGGTCAGGTCTGGCCATATACAGGCCCTATAGATTTGGATACAATGCAAAATTGGCCCCAACTAACTATTCTAGAACAGATTTTCTTAAGAAAGAGAAGGTCTAATCCCAGAATCAGTGGGAGGTGATTTTTACTTAGCAAAAATATGTTGGTTATATGAAATTAGTAAATATATAAGATGTTGTTTGTATATATAAAATCTAGATTATGCAGAGTTATTCTGAAAGGTAAAAGAATTTATCGTAATGTTATTCCATACTCTATTATTTTATATAGAATATTGTTCCATATTTTATTATTTGCAACTGAAAGCATCAAAATTGATAAAAATTTTGTTTTAAATATCAAAAAATAAAAATAAAAAAGGGAGAAATAATGCAACATTATACTTTACCTCTTTTTCTTCCAATATTCTATGTGCCCTTTGCCTTTAGCTAACCATGAACCCATCCTTATCTTCCTAGCAATGGTAGTATGTGATGTATTTCCTTTGGCTCTGTAAACAAAAACGATGCTAAAATGATATAAAATTTCAAAAGAACTTTTCTGAGGTTTAACCTCTCATATTAATTAAATGAAAGCATTTTTAATCAACTGGCGTTTTAAAACTTCAAACTCAGTGACTGACTACAGTGCAATAAATATGAAGTCAGTGCTGTTTATGTTTTCATCTCTAGAAGTTAATCTCTTAGACTCGTAGAACAAGTAAGACTAAACCAGGAATTTATAAAATCACCCTGAAATTTGAAAGTCAAGTTTTTTATAGCTTCTTCATCTATGTCCCTTATCTCAGTGCATCCTACCATATCCTCAGGCATCAAGAATTCAGTTGTGGGGCCAGGGGTTTAGTCCAGCAGCAGAAGCATCTGCCTGGCAAGCACGAGGTCATGAGTTTGATCCCCAGTACCCAAAAAAAAAAAAAAAAAAAAAGAATTCAGTTGTGATTAGGCATGTAGCACACCTAGAATCCCAGCTACTCAAGAAGCTGAGGCAGGAGGATCACCATTTAAAGCTCAACCTGGGTAACTTTATGAGACTCTGTCTCAAAGTAAAATTTTTAAAAAGAGCTCAGTGGTAGAGCATTTGCCTAACATGCATGGATTTAATACATAGTACCTTTAAAAAAATTCCAATTAACATTTTGCTGTCTGGAAATAGTAGACCCTCAACCTCAGAAAGGGATGTGCCCTGAGACCTCTCACACCCATATCTGCAATGTCAGAAGTATTCGTGTTGACTTCTCTTTTCTCCCAAGTTATGTTTTTCCATCAAAAACCATCTGGTTCCCCTGTTTACCTCTTCAAGACGAACTAGCTGCCTTCTCAAATTTCATCAAAGTTTTCTCTTACTCGGTGAATTTCTGTTAAGAAATAAAGTTGTCCTTTGTTGGAGTGTCCCTGCCTTCATGATAATTGTAGGATAGTACAGCCAATGTAAGGTGCTAGCCTGGCACCCTCACCAGCATGCCAGCAAAATTAGAGATGACCCCATCATGTACCTTCAAGATCCTTCACACACAGCAAATCTTGGGGAGTGCTAAGCATGTGCATGAATCTTCCGTAGGAAGGAAAAACACACATTTTATAGATTTTCAACCAAAAGAATCAAAACAGGGGTACAAATAACTTAATTGTGATTCCCCAGTTTAAGGAATAATAATTCTAGTCATCATTATTTATTATGAAAACCTTCATAGCACCCAAGTGTCAGATAGAGAAAAATGACTAATTCTTGCTATACAGACCCTCAAAGAAGAGCTGAGACTTCTGCTTCTACTCTACCTGACACCATGTGCCCCTGAAAAGCCCTTTCAACCTTCGCCCCATTCTCCATGTCTGTGGGTGCTCAACACAACAGGACACTCACCAGTAAAGAAGCAAGAACAAGGCCAGCCTTTTCCTACTGTGGGTTCAGCTCTGTAGGATGGAGTAGTGATGGATGGGTGTAGTGGAAGAAAATGCGGTAGGGAGCACCTTGCTACTCCTTCAGTTCTTTGCCTCCATTTTCTTTTCTGCGGTCTCTATCTATAGTCAACTACCCAGCCTTCCCAGCAACTGGGTGATATCTCCTAGGCCTACATTATAGTACTGGCTCTTGTTTCTGTTCCATACTACCAAAGAAGAAACCTTCGAGGCCTGATAGTTTGTGAAAAGAAATCTGGGACACCCTCTGGCCCCATACTTGATTTCTGATCCAGAAACATATATATTGATTCTTAACCTCATCTTATACAGGGAAAAAAATAACCCCTGGAAATTAGTAAGATCTTAAGTATGAAAATAAATGGTTATTATTTTATTTGACCCCCCATAGCCACCTTGGGACATAGGCAGAAATTTCATTCTTAGAAAACAATAAGAAAATTAAGCCATTGGGTCAGTGTTGTATGTAAAGTAAGTAGGTTGAAGGATAAGAACTAGAATCCAAGTCTTAGATCCTGTGCTCCTCCTATTGTCAGGGACCTTGCTGCACTTCTGAATGTAGGCATTTTGTGCATTCTACAGGGCTGTGATTTACATGCTTTAGCCGTGCTAATGAAAATGGTGCTCACATTGGATTGACAGCAGGGGTCCTTAAATCAAATACTGAAAAAATACCTAGTGTGTGAATGAAAATCATTATCCTTGGACATTTGAACCTTAGTTTGAAATAAGGACAGCAGAGTGGCTTGTGGGTTACCTCCAGAATGTGATGTAATGAGCCATTTTTTCAGGTGTTTTCATTTTAAAATAAAACTCCTGATTGGCCCCACTGTAGTTATCCTTTCTTCTCTCCAGATTTCTTTTTCTTTTCTTGACAGTGGAGATACTATTGAGTTCACCACAGCAGTTCCTCCAAATTCACAAAAACAGAAACAGAAGAGATGTCAAAATCAAGGATTCTTTTTCAGTGCTTAGTTACCCATGCATAATGGGCTTTGAGTGCAAAGACCATGGAGTTTTCTCCCAGAATATATAGGGAATCTCCAAAAATAGTCTTCCTACTTTGTGAAATGTGGCAAATGGAAATATTCCTTTGGGCCGGCTCTTGCATAGTTGTAAACATTTGGGAACCATTAAAGCTCCAAGTAATGTGAGTGGGTTCATCTGGGATCCTAACTTGGGCTAGCTTGCAGAGTTCACTTTGAGCTTTGACAGAGGACTGACTTGGCATTTGGTTGTCTGATGTTAAATACTGCACAGAATGGTGAACGTTAATTATCCTAGTTTGTACTCTTACAAGGCTATGTAATTAAACTCTCCTATCTGATTTGGAGAATCCATGACCAAAAGAAGCTGCCCCTCCCCCACCCTCACTGATGCTCCAAGAGATCTAGCCAGGCAGCCACTGAGCCCTCGTTTTCTCTCATATCCTCATGTGTAAAGGGAAAGAGGGCATTCCACTTTGATATATGGGGTCCTTTTTCCTTGATAGGATTGTGAAGGTTCTCTGGATAAAGGTGTTTGTAAGTAAAGCAAGAGTTCTAGGGCAGTGTTTAAGTTTTTGGAACCCCTACATGGTAGTGCAAAGTGAAGAGATTCCATCCAGCTTCAATAACAGTATAAAATCCTCTTCCTCACCCTCCCTCACCCTCCACCAATTTTATCCCAGCATCTTCTCCACTCAGCCGCAGTCACTCCAAGCTGCCAGGCAGGGTAGATATCTCTTGTAGACTGATCACTGAAAGCCTGCAGAAATGAGGTCTGCTGAATTTCGCTATAGCAATTGGTGGTCCAGACTAGAAAGTCCTGCTCCCTACCACTTAGTCACACGAGAGCTGATTTAATATAAGAGCAAGAGGGGGCCAAGAACATGTCGGCTCCCTGTTCTACCTCCTATTGATGGGTCCTGAGGTCAGTTTTATACATTGCTGTTTGATCTATCTCCTTTCAGAACTCTTTGCACTATATTTAGGATTTTCTTTGTCACTTTACTCCCCCAAGCTGTGCCTCTGTGCTTTTAGGAAATGCCAAGGGGAATTATACAACTTGAACTAGTTTGCCATGCTGCTGGGACAATCGTCTGTTACTGATTTTTTTCTCCTTTTTATTAAAAGCATTTCTATTTCCATTTGCCTTGCTCAGAAATCTCTGAATGTATGTACACAATTACTAAAATGCTGAGTCATCATCATCCTACCTATTGAGGAATGTCAGGCTGTGGGACACAGAACATTGATCTTGCACAACTTTCAGATGAAGCAGAACTTTCTTTGTCATGAAATAAGTCTTCTTTTTCTTTTAAAAAATGCTTTATAGGCCCAAACCTTGTAAAACAGTTGTAATTTTGGTGTTGGAAATTCTTTGAGATTTCATGAATAAACCTTCAGTAACATATTGACTTAAAAACAACAAAAAAAAAGATATGTTTATCCTTCCAGGACAACAGTGATGTAGCTTGTATTTGATATGTGAGTCCCTCTGCATGACAGCAGGGTGATTTCTGTGCTGGATATCTGTGAAATGATGAGAGCTTTGAGGGGAACTGGGATGTGGTTGTTGTCTCTTTTTCCTCTGAGAAGTAGAAGTGGTTTTAGGCAGAAACTTCTGTGGATGGGAAGAATCTAGTTCCCTCTCGTCTTCCCTGAATGTATCTTGAATTGTGACATAAGGGATGAGGATGTGGAACAGCAGGTGCGGGGTATATGAAGCCCATGTCCCATCAGGCAAAGAAGAGAGTTCTCAAAGCATGATGGTGCTTTCTCAGGGTGACCAAAGCTGCAGGCCCTGCTCACATCCTCTCCCTTTGGTTATCTCCAAACTGAGTTGAGGCTAAGACCCACTCAGTCAAATTTTCCAGACACTACTCTTATGACCAAGAGGCTGCTTTCCTACAAAACTGCCTGGCTATTGCCTCAAAAACTGGCCAGGAGGAGAAAACACTATCTCAGTCAGTTACCTCTCTATAGCCACCAAAGGGCTAGCCAAGCCAGAGCTTATCAGTCTGTTTTTAAGGGACAAGGAAAAAGATGGAAATGTACCCTTGTCTGTCTGATACTATTACTACTTAAAATCACCCTTTTGCATCACTGTATCCTCAATGGCACTGGCACTGTCCCTGTTAGTCTTCCATCACCCAGTGAATACCTTGTACATCAGACTCCAGGACAACACCCACCCATCCACCCCTGCCACAGCTCTTATGAAACAGAACATAAAATCATGGCACTCCCTGTAGGCTGTCCCTCATGGTGCTAGGCCACGGCCTGGGGCTCTTTGGGTTCTGGGTGTGCAAGATTTAACTCTACTCACCTCCATTTCTGTTGTCCTTCTCTCACCACTAGGTTCTTGGAGAAATTGACTTTCTGACTCTAGAACAATTCGAAAGCTCTAAAACCCTTTCTTAAACAATATTCAGATTTTAAATAACTCCACAAAGGGACCCTTAGTTACAAATTTGTTCACTGTGCATTGTATTGAATATCTACTCCAAGTTAGGCGCTATGCTAGGCACTATGTATACATTCATAATGTATCTTAAAAAAGACAAGCTCTTTGCCCTCATGCAACTTAGAATTGAGCAAACCTAATAAGCAAGTACAAACATGTAATTAATACTTTGGAAAACCACTTCGAAAGAATGAATAGGGGCGGTGATAGAAGAAAACAGAGGGAATCTTCTTAGGGTAGCCGGACAGAGCCTTTAGAGAAGGCTGTATTTCCAGTGATAGGCAGGGACTGAGAAGCAAGCAGCCTTGGCAAGAGCAAGGGAGTAGGGAGATGGTGTCTACTTGGGAGTATGATGGAGGGAAGGGGTAACTTGCATGGTTGAGATGCCCAAGGAGACCAGAGGGCTAAAGCAAAGCAGGCAAGGGGAAGGGAGGCCCCAGATAAGATCAAGCAGGAAAGGGGGCCAGGTCATGGGAGTTTCAGGGCCACAAAAGGAGTTTGGATTTATGCAAGTATACTAGGAAGCTAACTGATGTTTAAAAATGTTATTCTGGCAGCTGAGGCTAAAGCAGATTGTAGTGATCCTCTTTTATCCACATTTTCACTTTTCATAATTTTACTTACCCATGGTTAACTATGGTCTATAAATATTGAATGTAAAATTCCAGATAAACAATTCATAAGTTTTAAATAACTTCTATTTTAATATATTGTTACAGTTGTTATTAGTTAACAGAGATAAATATTGTTAACCTTTCATTGTGTCAAATTTGTAAATTAAAGTTTATCACGGATAGCTAAGAGGTGATCAAAAGATAATATGAATATTTAAACTTTTTAAAACTTATTTCTGTAAAAAACACTGTGTCAAGAACGATGGGATAAAAGCCAGGTGTACACCTATAATCCCAGCACCCAGTAAGCTGAGACAGGAGGATCCCCATGAGTTCAAGGTCAGCTGGCACTACATAGTAAGACCCTGTCTCAAAAAAAAAAAAAAACACAATGGGATAAGTGTGTTGGAAGCAAGGGAGAGTATCTTGAGGATTTGATGGCAATGCACCTTTTACTGTAATAAATTTTTTAATCTAAATATTCATATTTTATCATGCCTCATTGATGAACTGTTTACAACAGTTTCTGTCAAATAAAAACATTACAGCATGCCCTCATCCACCTTATTTACTGGATCTGGCATCATTGACCTCAAACTTTTCCCGAAAGTCAAAAAGGCCTTTTTGAATCAATTCAGGATGTTGGAACAGGCACAACAGCACAACTACAGATACACACAAAAAAGGACTTGCAGAACTTCAGAATGATGGAATGAGCCAGGCCTGGCAAGCTGAAGGTCCTGAGTTCGATTCCCAGTACCAAAAAAACAGCAATAATAACAACAGAAAAAAAAAAAAGAGAGAGAGAGAGAATGATGGGATGTGTGTTCAAAGCAAGAGGAAGTAATTTGAGGAAGAATTAATAGCAATGTGTCTTACTGTAACCAAATTTTTAATATTTCACTGTACTTTATTTTATTACCCTGCATACATATAGGAATAAACAATACTTAGGATTGGGTGCTGTGGGTGGTTTCAGGCGTGACTGAGGGTTTTGCAATGTATCCCTCACAGATTAGGGGGGACTGCTTCATAAGGTTATAAATGGGGAAATCAGGCTGTCAGGTAAAGGTGATAGTGACTGAATTTAATTGGAGAGTTATAAAAAAGATGGGCATATTGTGCTGGGTGGAGGTAGAACCTGATACGGAGCTGAGAGAATGACAGGAATCAAAGGTGACTCCAGGTTTCTGGGTTAAGTAACAGCAAATAAATGAGTGACATTTACTGAGAAGGGTAAGATGGAATTTGAATCTTTAATTCTATAATTATAACAAAGCAGTGATTATTATGATTCTAATGAGAAAATAATTCAACCTGTTGTTATTTTAATCTTTTTGTTACATGGTTTGCCAGACAGTAACAGCTTGGCAGCTAATGTGATTGCCAGTCTCTATGACTCACTACAAAGAGGTGCTAATCAAATATTTTGATTGATGGCAGCATTAGCTGAAGAGAAAAACTTACATTTCCAAGGGTCTACCCCCAAAAGCAAGGAGCAGAATCTTTGAAGAGTTCTTTTTGAGCCCCTGAATTAATGTGGGCTACAAGAGACCTCCTATTGTTATTGTTTTTTGTGGAAGAAGTACAGAGTGGCTTCTGTTGACTTTGCAGCTTCTCACTAGTGCTGTCTCATGGTGAAGGTAATGCTGGGGTCACTCTGTCTTTTGCTGGGCCCAGGGATGGTAGTTCAGAGTTCATTTTGAAACCAAATAACATAGTCTTAATTGAATTTCCACCTAAAAATTCCTTAAAATGTAAAAAGCTGACCAGACACTTGGATCTTTGGCAGAGAACCTACAGATTATTTCAGCCCCTACTTAGACCTATTCAAGGACTAACCTTGCCCTAACCCACACTTTCAGGGGCTCTACTTTGGTCTTTCTTGGTCCCACCCCTGCAAGTGGGTCAAGGATTCACAGAGCCAAGAGTATGTGCCCACCTGACTCCCCTGTTCTTCTTACTAGTTCACATTTCAGATACACAAAATCCTGAAATTCTCACCCAAACCATTCTTGGAGATAGCACATCCAAAAGCCTTAGGGCAAGGGCTGTTTTCTGGCACACAACTCTAAGCGGTCAAACTGGTCTTTCAGATTGCTATAAACATTTGTCAAGGATAAGAATAGAATATACGTTAACAGTTTATTAATGTCATTTACAATTTCCAAGTACTGTATTCATACAATTTGTGGACCTTTTGTTTGTACTCGTGTCCCAAGTTCTACCAGTGTTTGGGCAGGCCTGAGTTAACCCCACTAAGACATATCACCCTGGTGAAGATTGATCACCTGTGCCGAGACAGATGATTTTCAGGGCAAACCTAAGGCCATGGCCTTTCTAAAACAGGGCTTGTCACAGGTAGAATATGTCTTCCTAGTAGAGGGTTTTGTATTCTGGCTTAGTAAACCATGTTCACAGGACTGTACTTATGCATTTGAGGTCCTCTTGTACCTAATCTTAAAATAAGAACCAATAAAAACAGTGGACCTCCTCTGCTGCTGTCTGGGGGAAACATGCCCAAACCCCCTGCTGGGAGAGACCACAGGGAGTGATATTTATGCCTCAAGGGAATCAACCCCAGCAAAATATCGGGGCTCCTTGCTGGGCTCTGATGGGAAGGTGAGGGCCCCTTTCCACAACCCAGTGCTACAATCTCCCAATAGTCCTGTTGGACCTCAGTAAACAGCACCTTTTTCTTTCTCCCTCCTTCCATTCCTTGTTTTTCTTACCCGCTCCTTTTGTCTTTTCTGCTCCTTCTTGTCTTTCTCTCTGTCCTCTTCCTCACCATCTGCAGTAAACCGATCCCCTTCTCGCTGCAGCGGGTTGAATCGCTCTGAGTCTCCGAATAGAGAGCGCAGTGACTTTGGTGGGAGCAACACCCAGCTGTGTAGCAGCAGCAACAACCTCTACACACCTGACTACTCAGTCCACATCCTCAGCGATGTGCAGTTCGTGAAGGTAATTCCCCTGGAAGTGCAGCCCCTCTTCCCTCCCAGTGGGCAGAGTTAGCTGGGGAAACTGGACAAGGAGACCCCATTCCTGGTCATATTATGCATCACCTTCCCCCATGTTCCAGTGCAATGCTGGGTGGTAATTGTTTCTTGGCTTTATAAAGGCTCTTTTATTTCAGTGAACTTTACTATTATTCAGTGGTTGTCACTGTCAAGATCTCCTGACCTCTGTTTTTCATGTGAGAAGCTGAGGCAGGAAGCAATGGAAGATTAACATGTCTGTGACAAATTTCTGGCAGAACTATTCCCTTTGGATCCCCTACCACTGGGAAAGGTATTGGCATAGGTTGATTTTATTAAATTTTTTCCAAGATCAGGTTACAGGTGATTAATAAACCAAATGTACAGAAGAAACCATGCTGTGATTTTACTATAGTATTTATATGCCTAATAGTATAATTTTGCACCTTAATATTTAAAGTCGAAAGCATAAGTGGGCCCTTACACTAACTGAAAATCTTGTGTAGAAAATATTAACACTGCCTTAACGTCAGGCCACTCTGCAAAGCCTTGCTGAGAGAGGCAGCCTTGCTCTTTACCTTGCAATTGAAAGAGACTGTTTCTTCACACCTTTCGTTGGGATTGGCGCTGCACAGAAGCTTTTAAATTTTTCCCTTTTCTCTCACTCCACTGTTATTTTGTTTTGTTTTCTAGCATTGAGCAAACCATAACAAACTTGGACCTGAAATCAGAGCTAGAGCCCACATATCCTAGCCCAATGAAATACCCACTGAGTGTATTTGATAACTGTTGTCCTAGTTGCAGGCTGAGTGACAAGAGATGTACTAAGATCACACAGGTAGGAGAAGTCCCTTCCCTTTTGTCCAGAGTACATCCCCTAATGATTTGGGCATGACGATGGCTGACTTTCTCTGTCCCAGAACTCTGCAAGCATCTTGAGCTAAAACTGATGTCAGCTGATGAAAGTAGCCATAAAGAGAATTAATCATGGAAAATTACTAGCAGGAGCGACAGAACCTGGAGGATAGGTTAGAATAATAACTGTTGTGTGAAAGTACTCTGTGCAAGGAACTTCACTAAGTCCTTTGTCTGCACTGTCCATCTACTCTCCTGCCACCCTGCGAAGTAGGTACTACTCTCCTTCCCATTGTTCAGATAAATGAGTCGTGGCTTGAGGACTGTAAGATCACATGGCTAATAAGTGATGCAGTCAAGCCTCAGAGTCATCTGTCTGCTTCCAGAGCTTAAGCCCTGAAATCATGGGGCTTTGGAGAGAGCTATAGGAAAGTAGAGCCTAGGAGAAGTTACTAGGGACTAACCATGCCTTACTCACAGGGGCATGTGACTGGACATTTGACAAGTCTAACATGACAGGGAGGATAAGCCTTAGAAAGCCACGGCCTCTGACTCTTCTCCCTGTGGCTTTCAGCCTAGAAGCCCTTTCGTTGCTAACACTGCTGACCTTCTTCAGAAGGAGAGGTAGAGAAAAACATGGGAGATGGGAAACTCTTCTGTGCCAAAGCATAGCAGTTTGTAATATTGCACATGATTGGGGCAGGGTGGGAAGTCATACAATGAGTGTGTGATTCCACTGACAAGATACTAGGTTGAAGGCAGCAATCTGCTGCCTTTCTAGAGCTTACTTGACAAGGGGAAAAAGATGACAAACAACAAGTAAACACATAAAGAGTCTAGATATGTCCAAGTAACGAAAAGAGCCTTGAGATAAACAGTGATTAGATAGAGGAGGCCAGGAGGCTGCCTTTGAAATGACTGTCAGAACAGCCTTAGGACAAGAGACTTCTGCTGAAACATGAAAAGGGATGTGGAGTGAATATTCTAGAAAGAAACAGAGATGGGGAAGAGCATGGTAGGTCAAGGATCTGAGTGCCAGCCCGTAAGGAGCAAAGCCAGAGGAGGATGTGAGCTGAGAAGGCAGCATCAGAGAGTACCACATGGAATCTTCAGGCCAGAGTATGGAATTTGAATTCTGTTTCAAGTGCATTGGGAATTTTTGTTAGGTTCATTTCTCAGGTCTTTTCAATGTCCAGTCACATGCCCCTGTGAGTAAGGCATGGTTAGTCCCTAGTAACTTCTCCTAGGCTCTACTTTCCAAAAGCTCTCTCCAAAGCCCCATGATTTCAGGGCTTAAGCTCTGGAAGCAGACAGATGACTCTGAGGCTTGACTGCATCACTTATTAGCCATGTGATCTTACAGTCCTCAAGCCACGACTCATTTATCTGAACAATGGGAAGGAGAGTAGTACCTACTTCGCAGGGTGGCAGGAGAGTAGATGGACGGTGCAGACAAAGGACTTAGTGAAGTTCCTTGCACAGAGCACTTTCACACATGGACTATTGTAACAATTTGTCAGAGGCTGGATGGCTGAAACAACAAATACTTCTTTCTTACAGTTTGGAGGCTGGAAAGACCAAGATCAGGTGCTGGCAGATCCAGTGTCCGGTGAGGGCCTGGTTCATGTTTGCAGATGTTCTTTTCATTGTGCCCTCACATGGAGGAGAGGAGAGAAAGGAAGTATGTCCTCTTCTTATAAGAGCACTCATTCCGTCCATGATGCTCCACCCTCAGACCTCATCGCCTCCCAAAGGCCTCACCTCCAAATACCCTCCCACTGGGGATTAGGTTTCAATATAGAGATTTTGAGGGTACACATTTGGTCCATAATACCATTTTTAAATTCAGAAAATCAATGTGAAGACTTGATTTGCTGTTGTGCAAGGAAAAGTGGATGAAATTCTTTAGGAGCCAGGTTTAATGAGTTTTTAGAAACATTATGAGGTTTGCATAGACTGGTGAGTACCTTTGTAAGATGGATTTGGCAGCTCCTCAAAGAGAAATGTGCTAAGACAAATACTTAGCAGGAGATTTGTAAGAATTTTGCTAACACGAATCAATTCATATCTACACCCTGAAGACATAAAGAAAAGGAATAGTCTGCAAATAACAGGGCACATAGAAGAGCAGTCTCTTCCCTGACCCAAGACAGTGGCAGTTTTGGGAACCCTAAATCCAAGGTCCATTCTAAGGAGCAGGCTTCTGTCCTTTTTTCAGATTAAAGGACCTTGCAGAGCCACCGACCAGCACAGAACACAGACTTTTATTTTTCTACCCAGATGTTTGATATTGAGAAGAGTAACCAATGAAAGCATTATTCAAAAACTTCTTTAAACCTATGGTTTCAATCCCTAAAATGTTTGATTATAATGGGTAATCCTGCCCAGGGAAACTTGATGAGTTGAAGCTCCTGTTTTAATCAAAATGTTTGTTTTAGCTTGGTTTTCTCATAAGACTATGCCACACATTAAAGTTGAAAGTTACCTCTTCCTGACTTAGTAGACTTGTCAGGTACATTGCTTAGACTGCTGTGTTATCTACTTCCCTTACCTACCTTCCCCAGCCTCTTTTTAACCCCTAGGAGAATTTTGAGGATGATTAAGAGAAGACTGTGTTGAAAAGTGTTTTCAGAAGCCTAATCCCTGCTGCTGGTTTGTCAAGGACTGTTCAGTCCAACAAACTGAAGTTCCAGAAGTATTAAAAAGTCCAGAAGGAACTTGTTTTCAAGATATGTTACAAAATGAGATAGGGAGGTGCATCTAATGATTGTCCAGGAATGGTATAAACAAGCTATGATTAATAGTAGTTAAGAAGCTAGGAAGCTCTAGGTTTGATCCCTAGTGCCAAAAAAAAAAAGTAAATTGTGAAGCTATTAAAAATCTCTATTATTTTTTAAATGTGCACTGTACATATCATTATTAAACTAAGAATATTTGTCAGATATTTTACAACCTGAAGTGTATAACCTTGACCAAGATACCCATCACCATCTTGTGGCAGAATGCCTAAACTGCAACTTAGCAAGATCCTGTCTCAGAATTAAAAGGCTGGTGGTGTAGCTCAGTGTGAAGGCCCTGGGTTTGGTTGGGACGGAGTGGGGTGTTTGAACTCAAGCTATTTCTAAGAAATGATTTTCTCTATAGCAGTAAAGAGAAAATAAAACCATGTTACTTTTTGAAAAGCAGTTTGAGATATTATATATCATCTGCCTTTTAAAATGGATTAAGTCATAGTTAGAAAAACAAAACATAAATTAAATAACAGTGACCAATGCTAGGTATTTAGTTAATGGATTACAAAATTACATGGCATTTGTAAAACACTATATGGGTTGGAGAATACCTGGATGTTTAGAAATTGGTAAAGAATCAGAGAGGAGTTAAGACAATGCCATGAGGGGATAAACACGTCTCATAAACAGATATGAAAGGCAGGCAGATATGATGCAGTCAAGGAATTGTGAAGAAAGAGCATCTGGGCTGCATCCTCAGTTCTGTGATGGTGAGTAGTGGGGCCATTTGGCTGTCCCAAGGCCAGGTCCCCAAAACTGGGCAAAGCCTTTTAGGTCTACAGAAGACCTGCTAGAACTTTGCTGCCATGTAAATACAGTAGAAAAATAGAGCTCATTCAGACACATTGCAGATATAAAGTGCATAATGGATCTCAAAACCTTAATACAAAAAGAATGCAAAATTCCCCAATAATTTTATAGATTGCGTGTTGCAGTGGAATTACATTGGATATATTGAGTTAGTTTTAATGTATTATTAAAATTATTTCACCTGCTTCTCTTTCCTTTTTTGAATGTGACTACTAAAAAATATGAAATTGCCTACATGGCTCACATTCTGTTTCTGTTTGACAGTACTATGCTAGTTAAAAAGAAATTGCTGTATCAGGGAAATAGGAAATAGATAATGGAGATGGGAAAGAGGGTCAGAGTGAGGAAGGGAAAGGAAGAGTGAGGTAGTGGGATAGAAAAAGATCAAGATATATTAAATGTTATTCATGTGTCATTTTAACAAAATGAACCTCACTATTCTTCATCACCAACATGCACCAGTAATAAAAAAGAAAATTATTCCTCTATTTTTTGCTGATAAATGATCTCTTTTTTGCTTTCTTTATGTTGTTAGATGATAGTTTTGTTTATCTATTTAATTGTCAAACATGTTTGTTACATGTTTGGTTAGTGAAATAGATTTTGCAGGTACTGGGGATTGAACTCACGACCTTGCACTTACCAAGTAAGTGCTTGAACCGCCTCCATGAAATAAGATTTTTGTATGCTGTCATTATTCCAGAATTTTTTTCTCAAATAATAATTTTTCTCCAGTGATTCATGATATCTAGAATTGAAGTAGAAATACTCTACTTGACTTAACATGTATTACAAATATAAGTAATCAAAAGTGGGATGGAATTTATGAACTTAGGTTCAAAATCAGATTAATTTAATTTTTCTTATTAGCTTTATAATTGATAAACTGTTTATATATAAATTATAAAATGCTCTATATTTCAGTTTTCTCTGATGTAAAATATTTTATAGAATATTTATCTCTGAAAAGAGTTTATAGATTGAATAAAAGAGTGACTACTAAGCCAGGGGTGGTGGCGCACGCCTTTAATCCCAGCACTCGGGAGGCTGAGGTAGGAGGAGCGTTGTGGGTTCGAGGCCCGCTTGGGCTGCAACACGATGCAAGGCAGGCCTGAGCTACACAGTGTGACCCTGCCTCAAAAAACCAGGGCCAGGAGTTTGGCTCAGTGACTTAAGCGCCTGTCTGACAGACGCGAGGTTGTGAGTTCAATCCCCGGTGCTGCAAAAAAAAAAAAAAAAAAAAAAAGAGTGACTACTAACTGGATTCCTAGAATATACAACTCATTTAAAGATCTTAGCTACATTAATGGTATAATAATATGTTAACTTTTACTGTTTTGTTTCTATGTTTTTCTGAAATATGTTTTTTTGTTTTGTTTTGTTTTTGTTTTTGTTTTTGTTTTGGTACTGGAGATTGAACTCACGACCTTGTACTTGCCAGGCAGCACTGTGCTGCTGAACTGTATCCCCAGCCCCTATTCATTTTTGTTGTTGTTGTTGTTGTTGTTGTTGTTTTTAATTGTCATAGTTGCTGAACATGGAGAGAGAACTGACAGGAAATGACACACGAATCTAGAAATACAGCTCAGAGAAGCCAAGCAGAGATTGTGTCCATGAGTATATTGTCCAGAGTGGTACTTTATCTATATTTTATTTTAAGGTGACACCATTGGCATGGCAGTAGTTTGTGATTTTAAAAAAATTAAAAGAGAGCAATGTGAAAGCAAGGCTGTGAGACACATAAAGAAAGTAACTAAAGAGTTGTGCTTTTCCTATTATACACCTGTAAACAAACAGCGCCGACTCTCCCTGCTGTTCCCACTACCCTGCTTCTTTCCCTAATGTTAGATTCTAGCTGTTGCTGTTTCAGTCTCCTCTTTAGCATGACTGACAAGTAGTGATTTAACATCTGTGTGAATGCCTTCAGTGATGGGGAACTCAGTCCCTTATGAGGTGGCTGTTCCATTTGTTCAGTATTGCTACTACAAGTAATTCCTCATTTCCAGCTCTTTCTTTCCTCCATAACAATGCTTAAAGAAAAGGTTTGAGTTCTTGGGTCCCTAGATCCAGGTAGTAATAACGGACGGGCCTATCACTGTGTCGTAAGAACCAGGAGAGAGTGGTACAGTTCACTGCAGACACAATGTGGGTAAAACCTCTCTAAAAATAGATACATTAAAAGAGTATTTTGTTAACTGTGGCTCTCGAGAAGCTTCTCGGTTGAGAGGCACAGCCAGTCTACCAACCAGTAGGCGCAGATTCATTTTCAAAGTCAAACCCCAAAACATTCCCCCTTTCTTCTTTTTCTCCTCTTTTCTTCACTCACTCACTGTCTCTTTTCCTCCCTTCTTTTCCTGTTGCTCGTACTTGGCATCCCCTTTCTTCCCCCTCTTTTCCTATGTTTTCTTGGTTAAAGATTTATTTTCCCAACACCCACTCCTGCCTTCACAGAAAAGCCAGTCACACTGTCACCAATCACACTGGCTTTGAGAGCAGAAGGGACACAACCTCCTGCCACCACCTCATGATATGCCACAGACAACTTAGAGTTAATGTAATAAATTGAACCCCTGTCTTTTAGGTGTATATAAAGTCAAATTGTAAAGTCAAATTGTGAGGTCTGTCTGTAGATATATTTTAAACTAGTCATCACTAACAGTTGTATAACATTTTCACCCACATTATCTCATTATCTCTGGACCTCTTTTATAAACTCCGAGACATTAATGATTTGGTCAGGATCATCCAGCTTGAAAGTGACAAAACCATGACTTGCACCTTGGTCTTTAACAGGCAGTGTGTTTCTTACCATATTTTCTAGATGAAGGATCATTTAACTTCCTTTTGATTAAACTAGAAGACAAGCTGGGTGTGGTGGCGCACACCTTTAATCCCAGCACTCGGGAGGCTGAGGTAGGAGGAGCGTTGTGAGTTCGAGGCAGGCTTGGGCTACAACGCGAGGGCAAGGCTGGCCTGAGCTACATAGTACAACTCAGCCTCAAAAACCTAGGGCTGGGAGTTTGGCTCAGTGGCTTAAGCACCTGCCCTGACAGGTGCGAGGTTGTGAGTTTAATCCCCAGTGCCGCAAAAAATAAATAAATAAATAAATAAACTAGAAGACAAATCTAGAACTATTTTAAAGAACACAACCACTGTAAAAGCTACTGCTTTGTTGCAATTACTATGTGACATTTAAGAAATTTCCTTTCCCATCAGTGTTATGGCTAAATTTCTCCATCTTTTGGGGGAAATTTTGGAACCTGATATCATACTTTCCAACAAAGGAGCACTACAAAAATCAGGTGTTCTGCACAAGAACACTCAGTCTATTAAAGACTTTGGACAAATGCTAATTCGAGACCCTTGATTCCATGCCATAAACCATAGATTGTATAGTTTTGATCTAAAAAATATCAAAGCTAGTTGTTGACACTTTGCTTTGTCCTTTAAAATCCTTTTGAGAAAAAGAACAAAGACCTACGTGGGACTTGTGTCTGACTTTAACTAGGTCTCAATCAGTGGTTCTCAAAGTAAAATCTACAGAGCAGCAGCATTAGCATTACATGGAACTTGCTAGAAACATGAATTCTGTTTCTGGTAAATTAGAAAATTTTGGAAGTTTGGACCATTAATTTTATTTTAATAAGCTCTTAAGGTAATTCTGATGCTGAGAATTGAGAATCACTAATACAGGACCATTTTATGTAATCCATGTGCTAAGATTTGGATATGCTTTGTGTAGGTCTCCCAGAGGTTCATGTGTAGGAATTAGTCTCCGATGTAAATTATCAAGAGGAGGTAGGCCTTTAAGAGGTGGGGTCTAGTGGGAAGTAATTAGGTCATGAAGTCATCACCCTTGGAAAAGAGTAATCAGGACTGGGTTAGTTCTGATGAGAGCAGGTCGTTATAAAGCAAGATCACCTATGTGCTTGGCCATTTCTTGACCATTTCCCTTTCTGTTTCTCTGCCATGTTGTGAAATACCAGGGGGCCCACATCAAATACCAACGCTGTTTGAACTTTTTAGCCATCAGACTTTTGAGCCAAATAAACCTCTTTCCTTTACAAAATCGGTTTATTTTGTTATAGTAACACAAAATGGACTCAGACAGGCTCCTGTTCTGGGTGCAAATGAAGTCTGGAGCCAATAAAAATGAACAGTGGCAACTGTGGCCAACAAGCAAAGGACCCCTCGTTATTACTCAGCTGCTGGGTTGCTTGGTATGACCCCAGCTCACAGATCTCAGGTCTCAGGTTTCCAAAGCATCCAAGGAGGGCTGCTTGTCAGCTCAGGAAAGCTTCTACATCCAGAGAGAGGTGCATCCAGCTCTGCTGAGCTTCTACCGACTTCCTTCCAGATTACACGACAGCAATACCAGAATGCACTCACCGCCTGCCATATGGACAGCTCGCCCCAGTCCCCCGACATGGAGGCCTTCACTGATGGAGACTCCACCAAGGTTCCCACGACCCGGGGCACACCCCAGACTCCCAAGGATGACACTGCCCTCATGCTACTGAACAACAGGACCAGCCTACCATGTAAGTCAGGGGGAGCGGATGGGATGGGCTGCATGGAATGAGGATGGCCCTGTCTTCCTCCCCAGCCCTACCCAGGGCTGACATCTGGCGACTCACAGAGCCCCAAGTCTCCTCCAAGTCAGAGAGGTGATCTCCGTACTGTCCCACCCCCAGGCAGCCATTCAGATGGTCTGAGAAGCCCTGGGGAGGTGGTATATCTGAGGATGGAGGAGATAGCCTTCACCCAGGAAGAAATGACCGACTTTGAGGAGCACAGGACACAGCAACTCTCACTGTCCCCTGCAGCTGTTCGCACAACAGCAGGTCAGGAGGGACCCAGAGGACCAAGGGAGGGTTACCACCTTTGGGTACTAAAGTGGACTGGGGCAAGCCGGATAAGGGGAGCCTTGGGACCCCAGCCCCTGTGTCTTTCTACATCTTTATGCAGCCAGGGAAGGAGCACTGACATTTCAGGAGCATCGACTATGCATCAGGCCCTGTCTAATTCGTTCCCCCAGGAAAGCTCCATGGTGAAATATTAGGAGGTATAACCCTGCCTTGATTTAGTCCCTGACTTCTTCCTATATTTAAGAACTATGCAATTTTAGGCAAGTTACTTAACCTAAGATTCAGTTTTATCTTAAGAAATGTGAATTGCAGTAGCTATCTCATAAAGTAACTTTGGCTATAAATGAGATAACATACACCACAGTGTTTGGTACCATGCTTTATAAATATTAGGTGATTATCATTAGATCTATCTTACAAGTTAAGAAACTGATGTCAGCCGTCACCCTTACTGGCAGGGCTCTTCCCTTCCTCGGGGATCCATGTAGCAAAGGTGGTATGTAGGTTTTATCCTGAGGGCTAAGATCATATCACCTCCCTCTAAGGCATTGAGCATATCTGCCTTAACAGTGGGGCTGCTCTGAGCTCCCAGTGTTCCAGTGGTCCTGAGCTTTGTGCTTGCCTCATGAAAGAGTATTTCCCCAAGCTTTCAGCACCTACTCCACCTATGCTCCAAACCAACGATTCCTCTACCTCCGGTAATCCATAGTTCGAGACCTTTCAGGTCCAGAGAAGTGACCTGAAAGGCTCATAGATTTTTAATGAGACAACATGTTTGGATATGCAGCTAACCTAGAAAATCTGGGACATACATAGTCATCAGTTCAAGACCTAAATTTAGCACTGATGTTCTTTTTCCCCATCACATATCAAATTTAGTAGTGTAGACATGTAGCTAGAAAATGTAGCAAAAAAAAAAGAAAAAGAATTGAGGTGATGGGGTAGTCTTTGTAGTCTACCCTGCTCATGTGATACACAAGAATCCATGAGGCCTGGGAAAGGGGAAATGTTTTGCTCCTGTTCAAATATGCATTAGAAGTAGGCCCAACCTCATCCAGTGCAGTGCAGCTTCCAACACACTACTCTGCATCCCCAGTTAAGTTCTTACTGTGTTGGTGGTGGGACTTGGGCCCCTTCCCAGCTCTGACGTGCTATGGTTCTCTAAATCTTTACTAGGTCCTGATTGTTACTGAGCCCTGCAGGTTTCAAAGGTTTGTGCAATTAAAGGAAGGAGATGGAGTTGCCACCACCTGTCATAAAATGTGATTTTTATCCAACAAAGATACAGGGTGTAGAACGTGATGCTCTCTTTCCATCTCACCAGTGCGTGAAGAGAGGGAATTATTTGTGATTTTCCATGAACTGTTGGATTCCTGCTTTTCTTCTCTTGTCTCCTTATTCCTTTTGTGGCCCTAAAATACCTCTTACTAACTAACAGAGCCATCACCCTCCTGGGTATCCCTGTCTTGTCACACTCACCCTGTCTTGGCTCTTTGCCTCAAACTTTCACCTGCCAAGGACATCACCCAGAATACCCTGCCTTCATCCCTGAACATAGAAGTTGAAAAGACTTAAGTTAATTCTCCTTTTCCTCAGCATCAGATAATGAATGTTGCAATATCACCCTGGACACAGAGACCAGCCCTTGCAGCAGTGACTTTGAGGAAACCATGGGCAAGAAGCTGCTGAGAACCTTGAGTGAGTAGCTCCTCACCCAGACCTAAGCCACCCTGCTGGTGAGCAGGGAAAGCACATTAGGATCTTTCTCCCAGAGCAAGAACCACTGACTTCTTTTTGGGAACCCTACTGAGGTACAGTGCTGTAAATGCACAATAAAGCTTGGGCCAATGCTGTGCTCCAATAGTGTGAGGACCTTTCCCATTCATTTTGTTCTCTAGGACAGGAGTCTTCAGACCATGCTCATGGGTTAAATTATGACCTCCTTCCTCCACCTATTTTGTAAAGACTTACTGGATTATACATAGACTCATTTGTTATCTCTGAGCACAATGGCAAGGGCAAGTAGTTGTGACAGAGACTATGTGGCCTGTAAAACCTGTAATATTTATTATTATCTTTTAAAAATTAAAAAAAAGATGTGTCCAGGAGACTTCATAGAAAGGAAAGCAGTCTACATCCATACCACCCTGAATGCACCTGATCTCATCTGATCTTGGAAGCTGAGCAGGGTCAGGCCTGATTAGAACTTGGATGGGATAACGGAAAGCAGTATCCTCCATAGCTGGAAGCCAGGGGCAGATAATAAGGTGAAAATATTCCTTCCTAACAACAGAGCTGGAGACAAATGGATCATCCATCCTCGTGGACAATTATGTAATTACCCCCACCTTCCTAGCTCTGCGTCCCAACCCTGGCTCATGTCATCAGTCCTCCTCAGACAGTGTCTTGCATTGAGTAAGACTGGGACCATCAGGCATAATCCTAAAGCATTACAGGGTTGTATTCAGTAAGTCTTTATGGCAAGTACTAGCCTACATTTGTGCCTTTCAGAGATGTCACATTGTGCAAAATGTGTGTCCTGCTCCTTCCAGATGTTAACTATACTGATATCAGCACCAGGATATAATGCTTATGAGTTCCAGTCAAGCTGCCAAGGGCTTTGTCTCCATTTCTGCTTCTTTTTTGGAGAAAGCTCAGACCATTGAGAGGGTATGAATATCCTCCCAGTCCTACAGATTAATACTTACAAACCATGTTTTGCAGGTGGTCGAAAAAGGAAGAGGTCAGCAGAGGGAGAGAGAACCTCTGAGGAAAACTCCAACTTAACACCTCTGATCACATGACAGGCAAAGACAGCATTCACGAGTGTGTGAGATCCAGGGCTTTGGGGGAGGATCTGCCTTTCCATCATCTGCTTGACCCCAAGGCCTCCCTCAGGTGACAGAGCATTCTGCCTTCCTTTCTACCTTTTCACCCCTAGCTGTCAGTTTGGCAGATTTTTCCCTCATTGTCTCCAGTTTGGCTCAGAACCTTGCCGTGGCCATAACAGAAGGTGCCTCTAATGGAAATGCTAGAAATGGTCTTGTCCTTAGCACAGTCTGAAACCAGAAAAGAGAGAACCCCAAGTTGACAATGCCACTCTAAGACCCTTATGTTCTCTGTTCTTTGGGATCCCATGTCATAGAAGACCCATGTCCTGGAATTCATTCTTTCCTCCAGATAAAAATGATAACTTGGTACCATATTTCATGCTTAGCTTAGTTCAGAAGGTGGCACTGGCAGATGACCACATAGCAGGCTGGAGTAGCAGGTAGAAAGATTAGTTTGAATGAACCAAGAATTCCTCCAGAACTTTGGAGCATGGGACTCAGCTGCATTGGTCTGTGATTGATGTTCCTACACAGAAAACTGTCAGTTACTGGTTTCCTGTGAGATAAGGAGTTTCAGCAGCCTGGGGAAGTATGCCTCAGCTGGAATGAAAAGAATGTGATATGGAACCTCAGCTCATTGTTTTTCCCAGGGATGCATCTCTTTTGGCTCCCAATCCACAGTCATTAATGGACTAATAAATCTGCTCTGGAAGAGGAGCAGGGAGCAGAGACCCATTTGGGAGCCAAAGATGGAATTTCATGTTTTAAGTGCATATCAAAGGAAAAAAAAAACCTTACGTGGAAAAATTCTAAACTGTGAAAGTGAGTTTAGCCATGACAAACCAAAGAGTGCCCAGGTCTGCCAAGAAGGATACATGAGGACTTCAGTATGCATTACACAGCAATGTTGAAGAATCACCATTTTTCACCTATTTCCCCAACAGGTCAGCTAAGTGTACTTTAGTTCCAGAATTTGAACTGAATCTCTGGTTTTTCTCCTGCATGTTGGGGCAAGTGCAATTCTGAGAATTACCGCAAGATGGCAGAATGACTGCACATATAGCACAGTACAGTACATACAGTACAGTACCTACTTTGAAGAATTATTCGGAGTTCTGATCGGCAACCATAGCAAACCCTAGGGAAAACTTGAAAGTGCAGTTTGCCTTTGGAAAGCCTGTATGCCTTTATGATCTATCTCCTGCTCTTTGGGTGGTACCAAGTGATCCAGTGGTGCCAGATGAATTTCCAAACCATTTCCAAACTTTTCCCTGTAGTATACAATGCAGGATTCCCTCCCCTTCCTTCAAAAGGATAGCTCACTCCCCTCACCCACTCAGTCACATGCGGCAGGGGAGAAACTGACAATTCCTCTGGGTTATTTGCATCTCAAAGGAAAATGCTTACCCATAGGAACCTTTAACTCAGGGGCTCTTACCTTGGGGTGTTACCCCAGAAAGTCCATAGTTGGGCTTCAGAGGGTCTGTGAAACCCTTAAAACTGTCTGAATTCACTGTGTGTTTTTATGTATGTTTTCCAGAGCTAAAGCTTTCCTAAGATTCTCAAAGTTCTCAAACCCAAAAAAAGTTAAAATAACCACTATTTTCATTAATGGAACTTTTAGTCCAGTGTTTCTGCAATGCAAGGCAAAGTGAATACTAGTCATTATGAGATAGATTTTGAATTGTAAGTGGTCTTCTCAAGTGTCTCTCAGTAAATGGGGAAGGCTGGCACCCACTAAGAAGCAGGAGTCTTCAGAAATTCTTGGCACACCTTTGATATTGTTCATCCTGCCCACCACAAAACTTTGGTCCCCTGCCCCACCGATTCAGAGCAGGTATTATAGATAGGGCCACAGCATGTGGGAGTAAAGACTTGGAGCTAGAGATGTCTCTTTCAGTAATGTATTACTGACTTCGACACATCCCTTGCCTGGCCTGACTGGCCTGAGGCTCAGCCATGCATGTGTTCTTGTAGATAACCCTACAGCTACCCCTTCCCCACTTACTCTTGCCTGATAGGAAGTGTCAGCCCTCAGTGCTGGGCATCTTGGACCCAGACCAGTAAATGATGAGTTTTGAGCAAGAATTGCCATCCTGCAGTCTCTTAGCCTAGCTGGCCACTGAGCCAGAAGGGCCTGCCTGGCAAGGCACCCTTTCATTATCCTTTAGACCACCAGGCACAGACCACTACTCTTGCATTACATCCATCCCTTTGCAGAATCTCTAAGGAGCCTGTCACCACTCCTCTCCCTAGCTCCCTACCCACAGTTTCTTCAGGTTTAAAAAAAATGGATTTTACGATAAAGAATTTATGAAGGGTCAATTGTAAATAATTTTTAAATAAAATGAAAATGCCTTTACTGGAATGTGGCTGTTTTCCTTGCTACAGGGACTGGGAGTTGTACCTAAGATGCAGGACAGATAGTGCACCTAAGTAGCTCTCACCTATGGCTCACCTGCCTGAAAAGGCAAACCTCTCAGCAGGTGTGAGTTGAGGAAGGTTAGAGGAAAGCTCTGGCACTCTACTCTGGGAAGCCAGACAAATCAGATTTTGCAGGAGTGAATGCTACAAGTGGAAAATAAAACCCAGACAAAAACCCAGACTGCAAATGAAGACAAGGGAGCAACACGAAGAGGATAGTGAGCAGAACTGGCGTTTATTGAACACGTGATGGTGAGGCACCTGGGCTGGGCGTTTCCCAAGTTCAAGTACTTGAGGGGCCAGACCCAGACAAGAGACGGTGTGTTGGTCACTGTGGCTCACTTCTGCACACCTTGTGGAAAGGAGTCAAAGTGGCGCAACTCTTAACAGTTTCTAACCAAAGGCTGGGGAAGGAATAACAGATTGGACCAGGCCTGCTAATCAACTGTAAATCTATGCAGGAAGGCAGAACAGCCAGACAGATGCGAAAATGTTTGAGCACTGATTTGACTCATTTCACAAACAGGACAACTAGTGGCCTATGCTGAGGTAGTTTAAGATGCATCCAAGGATCCTCAATGGAGATTACTCATTTCATTAAGAATAATAGTAAATATAGCAAGAACTATTTTGCTGCAGGCTCTTAAGCATATTTCTGCCCCAAAACCACCTTCCCAAGGAGGTGTTAATATCTAAAACATTAGGTGACTCAAAGTTTCTTAGCCACAAACTGGCAGAGCCTGGAGGTTGAGTGCCCTGCTCCTAAACAGGCACAATGTGCAGTCCTACCTCTTAAATCCACTGTGCATAGGTTGCACAAGTCAGTAGCAGAAGTCCTGCACCTTTCCCCAAACTTACAGAGCTCTAGACACAGCAGAGCATCACGCTGACCAAAATACATGTAAGAACGGAATTCAGGAGGCCAAATTTACATTGAGATTGTGGCTTTAAAAAAAGTTAGCATTTTGGCATGGCAGTTAGGTTTAAAACAGTGTTTCTTAATTTTTAATTATTTTAAGACTTCCCTAGAAAAAAATTAAATTCTCCAGAACAGAAGAAATTTAATACTAAGACTTTGTTGGGTAGTAATGCACTTTGAAGGGCCAAATATAATTTTAGTAGACTTTATTTTTCCTCCGAAGAACCTGGTTTTGGTCCTATGAAGGAGGGTAGTCATTCCCCTGGTTTGAAGCCACATTAGGGAGAATGATAGAAGACTAACAGAAGATAGACTCATTCAACTTGTCTTGACTGCCTTCCCTTACTAATGACAAGCATCTTTACACTGGAAAAACAAATGTTGAAATGGAAATGAGAACAGAAGGCAGGAGGACATCAGATCACTTTCATTCCATCCACACTAACCAGTCCAGTCACACACCAACAGTGAGTGCCAGCCCAGTGGTCAAAGATCTGGAAACTTTATCCTGTGTTGAAACACTAAATGACAGAAAGGATTCACCTGGAAAATTATAAACAAGGAATACTCACTTCTATATATTTGAAAGGTCCATTATAAATACCAGTAGATCTACTTACTGGCTGGCTGTGGAAGGAAGGGGGTCCAAGGGAGTAAAACCAATGTAGAATAAATTCCAGTTCAAAATAAAAGATCTTAACAAAGGATCAATAGAACAAGATGCCTCACTATCAAAAGGGTCCATTACCACCATACCAGTTGAAAGTGATGAGTCGGAGACAATATGGAAGACACTGTTTCATTGGAGAGGCTACACTTGGTGACTTCTAAGACCCCAATTGTACTTTAAGACTGTATGCTGTTATAACTCAAAGGACTCCTAAAATGGAGCAGATCCTGTTAAATACAAAAAATTAACTTTTAAACATTTAAAAATCTCTAATAGTGACACTCTCAAGTAAAACTCAACCTTATCAAACCATGCTGCCAAACTACCAAACTGCTATTTGGATTCCCCATGACACTGCAAATTGTGATCTATCTTTAAATGGCTGTAATTGTTCCAAAAGACTAAGAGGTGCTCTAAACACAACAGGAATTCCCTGAGTGATGTCCCTCTTATGAGTCTATGCAGTTTGGTTTCTTAAGTATTGTAAGACTGCTGGTCTCTGAATGACAAACGCACAAAATGGACACAGACTGATGGTACAGTGATTTCACCAAAGGAAGTTGTATTCTGAGAAAACATGTTAGTTTTTCAGTCACTAGTGAATCCCTTTAAAGCCTTTTTTCTTCATTTTAAATTGTGGATCACAAACCATTAAAGGATCACAAAATCAATTCCATGGGTCTTGTTCAGCATTTTATTTTATTTAATGAAACAGAACAAAGTAGAATAGAATGTACTAGGAAATATCAGACTGCACTACACATTGCAAGAGAAATTACTATTTTATGAAACTTTCGTTTCAGTTAAATAAGTGAATATGCCTATGTGCATTGTGATGTAACTATTTCTTATTGCAGTCACCCTAAAGAATTAAAATTTCAGACAAGAGACAAAACCATGCAGAAAGAACAGGAGACAAGGTGGAAATGATGAGTTTTAATGCCACAGTCAACACCAACAGTCACAATGGTTCCTTCAGATAAACTTGGCCTTTGGACTAGACTTTGTACAAAGTCAAGCAACATGCAAAATCCATGAGCAACGTGGGCTGCACTCTTGCTTCTAGCAAGAAATCTACATCTTGTGATCAAACATTATTTATTCTTAAATAAAAACCTTAATTTGTCTGGCCTCCAAAATGCTCTGGCTCCCAATTCTTTTCAAGGGTGTTTGCTTCACATGGGCCAGCTGAAACAGAGGCCAGTTGCCCAAAGCAGCTTTATACTCCTCCAGTGGGCTCTAATCCATGATATGTACAACTAGGTCTGTGCAGGCAGGGACACATGTGACACGGAACACTTTGGTGATGTGGACTGGATGCTGCTTCTTCACTGGACTTTGGTGACTGCCTCGTGGATGGAGGTAGCCACATAATCTAGATTTTTGGTGGTTAAACCACACATGTTGATCCGACCACTTGGCAGAAGATAGATGTGCTTTTCGTTGATCAGATACTCAACCTGCTTGGCTGTTGAAAATCAAAACAAGATAAAATCAGAGCAGTAGGAAGTGTTGATGGTTCAGTGACTATAGAAGAATTAGAGTTTTCCTTCTTTTCCTTTAACAGACAAAACAAAAGGAGTTATTTCATCCAACTGATAAACAAATATACTCACTACATTCTGGTAGATTAGTTAACTTGCTAATTCTCAGGAGATCCCTATGCTTACTACTGCTATGCAATTTATTCCAGGGCTACCTCCCAACCAAACCTTGTATATTACATTCACCAACACAGTCTATCAACTCAAAATAACTACCAGAGTAAAAATATTCTGCTGATATGAAGAACTGATTATACAGTGTTCCTTCATCTCTTCCTAACCTGTCTGCTTATCCCTTATGAGCTTATACCACCCAATGGGACTGTTCCATGCCTCCCAATGGAACAGTCACGCATGTACCACCGTGCTGGCAGGAATGAGTTACTGACAATATATCTTTTACTATAATGATTTTTTTTTAATTAAACATCCACTTTTTTTTTTTTATCACATCTCATACACAGACCTCTCTGTCTTGGCACCAACAGATCTTTGTTTACCCTTAGTGTCCCCTCTCAGAAGCAAGAAGGGCTCCACGTGTGCAGACAGGCACAATGAGTGAAGCACAGACGGACTGCTTATACTGCCTTGATGCTACAATTCTTAGACTGGTTTTGCTTTATTGTAAATCCACGACAGAATTCTAGCAGATTTTTGTATACTCAGCACCCCAGACACAATCTGTATAAGGGAACAGAATAATAGTATCCTACTAACCAAAGGGGCAAACACTGTGCCAGGCAGTGCTATGAGCACCTCAACCTCAATAATCTTGGTAATAATCTTATTATCTCCATTACACTGATAGGACACAGAAGTTAAACGGCCTTCCCAAGGTCGCACAGCTGCTAAGTGGTGGATGTATGGCTTTAAGCCTGAATCTGGGCTCTTTGCCACAGCGCTATGCTGCCTCTCCTATGGAAATGGCAAACCTGGACTCCGGACTCAGTGCGGCAATGTGCCCCCTCCAACAAGCAAACAAAGTTAGCTTCACAAGTCACCTTCACTGGGTGTGACTGTGTGAATGATGGTCATCCAAGAAGATAAAGCAGATCCCATGTCAGCAGAGCCACAGACACACGGCTATTTGTAAAATTCTGAGGCCCAGAGGCAAGCATTTGTTGTCACCAGGTTCCACTCTGGCTCAGTTTTGTTTTTTTAATAAAAATTAGACCTCTTTACTTTTTTGGGAAGTTGGTAAATGGTATAAACTCCTTCCCTAGAAAAAGGCCAATATTTACAGTACAATTTTTACTATAATGCCAGGGGCCTTACAGATCCCCTAAAGCATATCTGTGGACTCTGCTGAAAAGTCCCTGCTCTGAAAAAAGGTAATAAAGGAAATACTGTGCCATGAAAACTACAGAAACTAGACGGTGGGTATATGCCCCCACCTAAATACTGTACGATTCCTCTAACTTTTCTGTAGGTTTTCCTAATAAAATGATAGGAGGAAAAAATTAATAAACCCTGTTTTTAAAAAGCAATTGCTGCCAGGCGTGGTGGCGTATGCCTTTAATCCCAGCACTCAGGAGGCTGAGGTAGGTGGAGCATTGCGAGTTCAAGGCCAGCTTGGGCTACAACGTGAGCAAGGCCGGCCTGAACTACATAGTGCAACCCTGCCTCAAAAAAAAATAGGGCCAAGAGTTCGGCTCAGTGGCTTAAGCACCAGGCGCGAGGTTGTGAGTTTGAGCCCTGGTACCGCAAAAAAAAAAAAAAAAAAAAAAAAGGCAATCCAGTTATTCTGCTTCTAGGTATCTTCCCAAAAGAATTACAGACATCATTTTACAGTGATACATGCACACTCATGTTTATAACAGCACAGTTCATAATGGCTAAATATTGGAAGTAGTTTATATGTCCATTAACACATGAATGGATACAGATGATGTGGTATTTACATACAATGGAATACTGCTCTGCCATAAAGGATAAACCTGAGTCATTTGTAGGAAAATGGATACACCTTGAGACCATAATGTTAAGTGAAATAAATCAGACATAAGCTTAAATACCACATGGTTTCTTTTATATGAGAAACCCAAAATATAAATAAAAAGCAAAATAAAAGATAATAAGAAGTAGAGACAGATCTTTCTTAAATGGGAAATAGATTTAGATGGAGGGAGAAAGTGAGGGAAGAGGATAAAGAATTAAGATGTAATACATACATGGACCAACTCCCCACAAGAAATGTAATCATTAGAGTACTGCCAACATACACTAACAAAAACTTTTTTTAAAAAAAGCATAAAGTGATGTCAGGTGTTGAGAATGTAATTTTAGTGTTTAGGTACAGGTCTACTCTTATCATTTTTCAATTCATAATAAAACTAATTTTCTACTCTGGATAGTGGGAAGATACAGCTATTTTGTGGGGAGACATTTTATCTTCTGAGTCTTTAGAATATTACTTCTAAAGTACATTTCCATTACACTTAGTATTTGTACAGCTGTACAAGGATGACTTTTCTTATTTGAATCAACTAATTCTCCATTCCACAGTCATGTGGACACTTAAAAGTAACTAAACAATGCCTTTACTTTCTTAGGTGGCCTCATTCTATACCAAACTATTTTGAGAGATCTACAATACAATCTCTATCACATATTTATATTTATTTCCTTTGGCTTTTTTCTGAGCCCATTTCAAACTAGCACTCTGATGAGGGCTCTATTCATGATACCACTTTGGTGACTGATGTTCCATCTACAACCCAAGGCAATGGATCCTTCCCTAGGGCCACTGGGACATGCAAGTGACCGCCAATCTGCATGACACTAACAGTGGCTTGGCCTGTAGTTGCTGAGAAGTCACTTATTAATGAATTCTCTCTCATCAGAGGGGAACAATGATAGCTGATATGCCCAGCTGATAGCTGACTAAAATTGCACCTGGCTCCCCACTAGGTTTTTAATCAGCTTTTAATTATGGCTACCTAATTTTTTATTTATGAAATGGAAAGATAATTTCATAGCCTCTTTTTGAGGGAGACCAGGAAATACCAGTTAAGAAATTAAGTTACTGATTAATCACATATAATATTTATAGTTAGGACTAAGGTAAGGCCAAACAATTACCAGATAATTTATGAAAGCTTCAAAATCATAAATCAAGGTGCTAAGTTACAAATCCTGTTACTTTCCAGCTCACTCTGAGCCATTTCTCAGCCCATAAAAATGAAAATGTCTTGGTTGTGGGTCAGTGGGGTAGACCCAAGGGGCTGAGAAGATGGTAAGACTGAGAAAACCTAGCTTGCCCTGGTCCAAAGTAATGGCAGATCAATTAGGCAATAGCTAAGAGGTGAGCTTGTGACCAGTGACTGAGAGGGCTGTTGCTCTTCAGAAACACATGCTCAAGGAGGTGTGGATCACTTACGGTTCAGACCAGTGAAGCTGAACATGCCAATCTGCTCAGTGATATGAGTCCATGTCCCAGGGGTCTTGAGGGCTTCTAATCGTGCCCTGAGTTCTGATCGCATGCTCAGAATCCGGGCAGCCATTGTCTTCACATTACCTGTCCTGAAACATGGACAATCACATAAATACCAGGCCAGACAGGGAAGATGGTACCCCAAAACATGCAGGCTTAAGAACTACAATTTAGCTAGACATGGTAGTGCACATCTGTAATCCCAGCTCTCAGGAGGGATCTCTACAAGTTTTAGGCTGGTCTGGGATACCCAGTGAATTCAAGGCCAGCCTGAATTCACTGTGAGACCCTGTCTCAAAAAATTAAAACCAAAAACTAAAAGAACTGTAATTTAAACTATAAACTGAAAATGGGATCACAACCTGCCTATCACATGGATGCCTGGAAGGGGAAATGAGAATAGAGACATAAGTGGGCAGAAGGCAAGGACTGTATTCACTAACAAAGTCTAGTGCTAGTCTTGGGTACAACGGCCAAAACACCACTAGTGTTTGTACTGAGACTTCATGAAGGTGCTGATATGCATAATAATGTATTTTATCAGTCCAAATTAGAGATTGTAAAGTAGCTTCTACATAGAAATGACTTTGTTCTAAAATAAGATAAAATAGAGTAGCTCTCCCCTTACCTACAGTTTCACTTCCTGTGATTTCAGTTACCTGTGGTCAACCATAATTTAAAAATATTAAATGGAAAATTCCAGAAGTAAATAATTCATCAGTTTTAAATAACTTTTGTGTAGAATACCATTATAATTATTTTACTAGTTATTTTTAATCTCTATGTCTAATTTATAAATTAAACTTTATCATAAGTGTGTATAGGAAAAACAGTATAGGTAGGGTTTAGAGCTATCTGTGGTTTCAGGGATCCACTAAAGTGGTATACATCCCTGTGGATAAGGAGGTCTACTGTATGTGAAAATTAAAAATTAGAATGAAAAATCCAAAAATTATCATGCTGCCTTGAAGTTGGGTATTTTATTCTGGCAGGGATTCCTTCCTGTGTTTTCCAACTTTAAAGGGAAGAAGAACACAGAGCAGGAGAGTGGGAGAAACTACTATGCACATAGTGCCTCCTCCTCAGTTCCAGGTGTGCTGTACCTATGTGAGGCTGAAATGAGCCCTACTTTACAGAAATATCTGAGACTCAAAGAGGTTAAAAAAGTAATTGGTCTCAGCTCTGGAAAGCTGAAGCAAAAAGATCACACAAGTTGGAGCACCATCTGGGCAAGCTGGCAATTTATTGAGACCCTGTCTCAAAAAATCTGTTAAAAGGCTTGGGATTGTAGTTCATTGCAAAGGTTGTGCAGTCCCCAGTCTCCCTCCCCTATGCCCCACCCCACCGCCAAAAAACTTCATAAAGACTGGTGGTATAGTTCTGGTATATGCAATGCCCTAGGTTCAATCCCCAGTGAAAGAAAGAAAGAGAAAAAGGAAAGGAAAAAGGAAAAAGGAAAAGAAAGGAAAAGAAAAGAAAAGAAAGAGAAAGAGAAAGAGAAAGAGAAAGAGAAAGAGAAAGAGAAAGAAAGAAAGAGAAAGAAAGAAAAAGAAAATTTGTAAGGACTGAGGGTATAGCTCTGGTACAGCACATGCAGCGCCCTAGGTTCAATCCCCAGTGAAAGAAAGAAAAAAGAAAGAAAGAAAGAAAGAAAGAAAGAAAGAAAGAAAGAAAGAAAGAAAGAAAAGAACAAAAAGAAGGGAAAAGAAAAGAAAAAAGAAAAGATGAGACTAAGTTAGATGTAATGGAATAATTACAGTTTTGCACCCATTGGGTTCTGAGTCTCTTACCATTCCTTAAAGAGCTCAGGGTCAGAGAGCGTAGAGGCCACAATTCGTGCTCCCTGGGCAGGAGGATTGGACCAAGTAACTCGCACAATCTTCTCCATCTGGGAAAGGACTCGCAGGATGCTGTCAGATGCTTTTCCAACCACAGTCAGATTCCCTACTCTCTCATCTAAAGAGAAAGAGAGAATCAAGCTTAGCTACTGATGGGGGGCCAGGAGGGATGCAGGGACACAACTCCACGGAGCACTCACTGTAGAGCCCGAAGTTCTTGGAGAAGGACTGGGCACAGAAGAGCTCAAAGCCTTCAGACACAAAATAGCGAATGGCCCAGGCATCTTTCTCGAGGTCTCCAGATGCGAAGCCCTGATAGGCTGAGTCAAAGAAGGGGAAAAGAAACCGGCGCTGCAAGGAAGGAAAGCAAGTCAGAGCAGGAAATCCTGCTGGAACCAACTTTGGATGCCAGCCTCCCGTCCCCATCTGGCTCCTGGAAGGAATTTCTAACATTGAACCTTTCTCCGCTTGTCCATATCTTATTCAACCACCCAACTAATTTTGTTCCAACAAATGTGCATTTCAGTAAATCTCACTTGTTTGTTTGTTTTTGTTTTTGAGACAGGATCTCATTATGTAGTCAGGTTGGCCTTGAACTCACTCTGTAGCCCAGGCTGGTCTCACACTCATACAGTCCTCCTGCCTCAGCTCCTGAGCGCTGCATTACTGGTATGCACTACCATGCCTGGGTAGACCTCACTTTTTAGCAATATATTGTCCTAGATGTCGACTTGCAGCTCTGCCGACAGGACTTATTTCTGAGGCATGGAGACTGTCCTATGTTAATGGGTGCTTCTCCACAAATTCCTGGTGTGACAAGTTAGTCAAGTGAGGATTGCATTCTCAGGGCCACCTGGCAGATACTCAGGACAAAGCAGGCACAATAGTCTCTCATCACTATCCTCGAAGAGCTGCCTGCATGAGTCTGCTCCCACTTCTGGTGATCTCCCTGAATAGATCCCCACTTCCCTCCTGAAATGTCCAAGCCAGAGACCTGAGTATACCTTGACTCTTAGCTCTGCAGCTTGTCCCCACATTCAATCACACCGCCAGTCTGATCGGTACTGTCCCTTGAGAGCTGTAGGATCCTTTTTGATTTTACTTCCCTTACTGCCACATTTTTCATTCAGGTCACCATCAGCTCTTACATGATGGCAACAATAGCCTCCTAATTGCTGTCGCAGCTTGTCTAATCTTACCTCTTTGATTCATTCCCCACTGTGTAGTTGGGGTGATCTTGACACAAAGCACTCTGATGTCAGGCACTCATATCTACCACCTGACATCAGAGATTTCAGTGGCTCCCACCGCTCTAAGAATGAAATCCAAAACCTTGGCACAGAGTGGGACCCTATTTACTCTATAGCCACATCATTCACTCTCCCCCAGCTGCCTCAAAATCCAACAAGATTGACCTTTACTTTCTTAAATGGGCCATGATCTCTGCTTAGAGCTCCTGACCATTGCTCTGGCCTCTTTCCTTGCCAGCCACCATCAGCCAATTCCTTCTTAACTCCTTCCCTTCCTACAAGACTCACCAGGCCAACTACTCCCAGAAAAGCTGCTACCATCAGCACCATGTCCATTCACTTTCCAGAGTCTGGGTTATGAACCCTATGGGACTCATCAACTCAGCATTTCATAGTATGGTAACTGCTCTCATACTCATCAGTCTCACCAGACAGACTGCACACTTTTGAAGGGCAGAGACCACGTCTGCTTTGCTCACTGTTGTATTTCCATGGTACCCAGGATACAATAGTTTCTCAATAAGTATTCTATGAACACATTAACAGAGAATACACACACTTTGCGCTGGAAATGCCAATCTACAAAGTTATCCCAAAAAAATAAAAATGAGTTTTATTATATAATTATTCATAAGATCAAGAAATCTGAAAGAACACTAAATGTCCATTAACTGATTTACCTGGTCCCTAAAATGACACCTCTGTGAAAGAAATAAAATATAGCTGTAAAGTTATAACTGCAAAACATTAAGTGACCTGTATATAAAGAAGCTCAAGTAAAGTGCTATGAAACAAAGACAAAATAGTCCCATATATATGTGTGTACCTTTGTGTACATTTGTGTACCTTTGTGGTACACACCTGCAATCCCAGCACTCTTAGGAGGCTGAAGCAAGAAGATCACAAATTCAAGCTAGCCTAGGCAACTTAGCAAGACCCTGCTGCAAAATAATAATTTTAAGAACTGGCTCAATGTTAAAGTGCTGGGTTCGATCTCTAGTACTGCAAAAACAAAAACAAAAACAAAAACAAAACTTATCTTTCTTTGGGTAACAGGATTTACAGTTTACACTTGTTTTTTTTGTACTTTTCTCCATTTTTCAAATTCTTTACTAAACAAGTTTTGTTTTTTATGCTTTGTTTTCTTTTCTTTCTTTTTTTTTTTTTTTGGTACCAGGAATTGAACTCACAACCTCATGCCTGCCAGGCAGGCGCTTAAGCTACTGAGCTAAATCCCCAGCCCTACGTTTTATTTTTTAATACACAGAATAATACATGCTATTTTTCAGAGATGTTCTGGAAGAGTAATTACCTTCATGACAGAAGCAATCTGCTTCCACTGCTCTGGAGTCGGGTCAGTCCCGGTTGGATTGTGTGCACAAGCATGGAGGACAATGATGGAGAATTCAGGAGCATTCTGATGAGAAGGAGGCTACATCAGCTTTGACAGTTGCAACAAGAGACACAGTCAGCAGCATACAGGTGAGTGAAAAGGGCAAAGGGCCACCATATTCTTACTACTCTCATCTCTTTTGTGCGACCTCTCTCTCACATGCTATTTCAGAATCTACTATCTGGTTTGGGCAAGGTATCTCAGACTTTCATGTATCAACTTATCCAAAGACTTTCCTTGTCAGTCCTGGCACCATAGAATTTCTTTATTTTTTCTTCTAAATCACCTACCTCTAGATCATTCAGGAAACCCTGCAGGTCAAGTCCTCTCTTCTCTGCATCCCAGTAGTGATACGACCGAATGTCTTTAAAACCAGCAGTAGCAAATACACCATTATGGTTCTCTGTAAGCAAAGCAGTAAAATGTTAAGTGCTTTTACAAACACTAGATGGCATAATTACAAAAGCTAAGAGTCAGCTTTCACAGCCTTCCCAGACTAAATGTTAAAATAAATAAATAAATAAATTTTTAAAAATTAAAAAATAAATTTTCCAGGAAAAAAAAAAAACAGGCTTGCTTCCTGTGAACAGCCTGACACAGCCAAATATGTCCCATGCACCCATAGGCTGGCATTGGAAATCCTTGCTTCCTTTGGGCAGCCACTACCCACTGGGAGAATCAAACAAACACACCTCTGTGTGCCTGCCACCACTGGGGCAGTCCTTGTGTAGACACACAGGCTAAGAGAAGAAGAAGCCCCGCCACCATGCACCCCTGGCCATCAAGGAAGCCTCAGTGTAGCTGCACAGGTCTGGAGAAGCTTACCCCATGCCCTGCTACCTCCCTAGAAACCTGGGTTCAGAGAAATCTAGGTGCCTGTCCCATTCCCCTACACCACAGAGGGGCAGACAAAGTAGGAAGTGCATGGGACCTCACAACTGGCTTGTCAGGAGGAACCCAGCAGAATGTCAAGACAAATGAGCAAAAGGCAATCTCTCAGACCTCCAGTCCACACAGAACACATCTAGGAGATACAGTCATGGAAGAAAATAGAAGTCATACACCTGAATCTCTGAGAGGATAGTAACTGAAGTAAAGAAACAACTTCATAAGACTGTAAAAGTAATCAGATCAGAAATAATGTCTCAAGTAAAAAAAGAAATCACAAACATAATGAGAGAATTGCTGAGCAAGAAGACATAGATAAAAAAGAGGAGCATAGGAAAATGATGGAAACCTTGAATGAACAATATAGGAAGGAATTACAATGCATGAAACATTCAAAGAGATATTCAGGAAATTAAAAAGTCGATCAAAGGCTGGCAAAACTGCTTGAAAAAGACTGAAGATAGACTTTCAGACCTTGAAGACAAGATCACAGCTAGGAATCATGAAAGGAAAGATCTCTTAAAAATAACAAGAAACCAGGAAATAATAATTCAACAGCTGCATGATGACGCAAAGAGAAATAATTTAAGAGTGATAGGTATCAACAAAAAAGTGGGGTTCAACACAAATGAAATAAAAAGACTATTTACAGAATAGCAGAAAACTTCCCAAACATGGGTAAAGGATCTGCCTACAGATAAGTGAGGCATACAGAACTCCAACTAGCCATAACCAAAATAAATCTACACCCAGACATATAATAATCAAGATCCCAGAAATTCAGCACAAGAACAGAATATTAAAAGCTGTTAGAGAAAAGAAACAGATCACCTATAAAGGAAAACTGATCAGAATCATGGCAGACTTGTCAACCCAGACCATCTGGTCAAGGAGAGCTTGGAGTGAAGTGTTTCAAGTCCTGAAAGAAAACAACTTCCAACCCAGACTGATGTGCCCTGCAAAACTATCTTTCAAAATTGATGAAAAAATAAGATACTTCCATGATAAAGAGCAACTAAAGGAATTCATGACCACCAAACCAACACTACAGAGAGTGCTGAAGGCTATTCTAGAAAGAGATAAAGATGACCATGGTTCCAGCAACAGCAGCAGAGGAGAATCGCCAAACAGGACAGGTTAACTGAATGAAGGGGAAAAGTGGAAGGCTAACAGGAGGATAGCATGGCAGAGACGAACCAATGCATGCCAGTTGTAACCATCAATTCACCAATAAAAAGAAACACAGGCAGAGTGGATTAAGAAACAAGATCCATCAATACACTGTATACAGGAAACACATTTAAGTCAAAAGGAAATTCATAGACTGAAAATTAAAGGAGAGAAAACAATTGTTCCACATGACAAGAGACCAGAGAAAAGCAAGGGTAACTTGCCCAACAACCACAAAATGGATAAGAAAGATATGGCATTTTCATACAATGGAAAGCTTCCCAGCTATAAAGCAGGAAAATCTCAAGGCTCTTGTAGGTAAATGGATGAAACTGGAGATCATGCTCACAGTGAAATGGTTTGGACTCGTATGGGTGAACACCACGTTATCTATCATAAAAAACTGAAGGAGTTAGAGGGATCCAAAAAGCACAGTAGATATTATGAAAGTGGTAGGAGAGGAAACATCTAAAAAGGGAAAGTGGTAACCACTGTTAATTTCCTATTATCTTATTCTGAATTCTTGTATTGTTTTCATAATTTTGTTAGGTTTGGTTTTATTCTGTCTTGTTTTGTTAGATATTACTGTGTCTGATGGTATGGGCAGCTATTCTGAAGATAATGGGATGTATTGTGGTAACCATTGTTGATTTCCTATTATCTTGTTTTGAAGTCCTATAACGCTTTCATTCTTTTGTTTTGATTGGTTTATTCTGTTTTGTTTGATTTTATTATGTGTGATGGTATGGACAGCGATTTTGTTTTTTTGGGTTTTTTTTTGTGGCACCAGGGATCAAACTCACAACCTTGCACCTGCCAGGCAGGCATTTAAGCCACTGAGCCAAACTCCTGGCCCTTGGACAGCTATTTTGAAGAAAAAAAGAGACATTAAGGTAGCCATTGTTGATTTCCTGTTATCTTGTTTTGAAGTCCTGTAATGCTTTCATTCTTTTGTTTTGATTGGTTTTGTTCTGTTTGATTTTATTGTGTGTAATGCTATGGACAGCTTTTTTTGTTTTTTTTTTTTTGCGGCACCAGGGATCAACAACCTCGCGTCTGTCAGACAGGTGCTTAAGTCACTGAGCCAAACTCCCGGCCCTAGTTTTTTGAGGCAGGGTTGCACTGTATAGCTCAGGCCGTCCTTGTGCTTGTATTGTAGCCCAAGCGGGCCTCGAACTCACAACGCTCCTCCTACCTCAGCCTCCCGAGTGCTGGGATTAAAGGCGTGCGCCACCACGCCCGGCATGGACAGCTATTTTGAAGAAAATGAGAGACATGGTAGCCATTGTTGATTTCCTGTTGTTTTGTATTGAAGTCCTGTATCGCTTGCATTGTTCTGTTCTGATTTGCTTTATTCTGTTTTGTTTTGCTTTATTCTCTTTAAAATAAATAAATAAGATTACAGGTTAAAATATAATGAAAAGATTGCAACCAAGAACAAGTTCAACCAGTCACATTAATTCCCAACTTATATCCTATGACAGTGGTACTTCCTGCATCTACTTTATGCCTCCTCTGGGGATTTTCAACACAGACAAGAAAAACAAGTGTGTTCAAACTACTCCCAAAACTCAGCTGTTTCAGAGCTATGTTACATTTTCTGTGTGACCCCTGAGTATCATGAGGATAATTCTCTGACTTCTCCTCTTACCACAGTTGATTAGACTCACCCCAGGTTGGTGAGGACACATAGACAGGTGTGTCTTTGTTGTTTGTTCCATTGTACCATCGGGCTAAGAACTCGGCTCCAATTCTCAGTGCACCTGTTCCTCCCAAAGACTGCACACCTCCTACCTGAAAGAGAATGAGGGTGATAGCTAAATAAGACTGAGGTCAGATAATATTAGCAAAATAAGATAATAACGAGCACTTGCTTTGTGCATGCTCTATGCTAAACCCTCTCATTGTATAGCATTAAAACCTCACAACAGAGGGGTAGTAGAGTGAACACATGCCATAGGCCCTGGGTTCAAATTCTAGCACCACAAAAAAAAAAAAAAGTAAACAATAAAAACAACAAAGAGCCTCCTATCTCTTAGGAGCTACTCCTAGTCCCCATTCCTTTTCCCAATAAATTTTCCTACCCTTAAAAAAAGAAAGAAAGAAAGGCAGTTTTAGCCAGGTGCGGTGGTGCATGCCTGTAATCCCAGCACTCAGAAGGCTGAGGCAGAAGGATCACCATGACTTCCAGGTCAGCCTGGGCTACACAAGTGAGTTCAAGGCCAGCCTGAACTACAGAGTGAGACCCTATCTCAAAAAAAAAAAAAAAAAAGGGAAGAAAAAAGAAAAGAAAGAAAGAAAAAGAAATGCAACTCCCCTACACAAATTCTGTTTTCATTTGTCAACAGAATTCCAAATAATTTATCTCCAGTTCCACGAAGATAAACACCCAGCTGCCAAAGTTCCTCACTTTCAAATTTCATTAGGACTCTTTCTCCAGGAAAACACTGCTTTCCACAGTAACTTCCCCATATGACTCCTAATTCATATACTTTAACATTTTTACCTGCATGCCTTCAGTTTCTTAGAGGCATGTCAGTATTGCATGCCAATCAATCAAAACCCTAATCAATTACTGAATCACTGACCTGAATTCCAGCACCTTCATCAGAGCCTCTTATGCCCTGACACATGCAATACTGTATACCTGTATAACCTTTATTTTGCCCTTTAGCTCTGCTTATCAGAGTATCTGGGTAACATGCAAAAGGCAAACATCCACAAAATGAAAACATCCACTAGAAGCAGCATGTGGAGAAGATCTCAGATACTCTTTCAATGCATGAACTACAAGCTGCATTACAACGTGGCCTGGGGGTGACAAGGGCAACTGGTTAGAATTGCCCAACATCTAACTGGACTACTGGAAAAAACCCAAGCTCTTTTCTTTCCCACCCATCTTTCCTCAACTATCTTCTTCAAACAACACTTATTGAGTAACTCCTGTTCAAACCTTCAACTGGCTTCCCCTGCTCTGGTTGCCAAACTCAGCCTGTCTCATCTGTCCAGCAGGTTCCCAGCTCTAATGAGGCAGATCTCTTTACAACCTAGACTTGCTTGGGGACCAACTCTGTCCCTGGACTCCCCCTGCTAGACAAGGGTTCCCTTCCATTTACCCTTCTGTATTTCATAGATCTTAAACCTGGCTGTACTTAGGATCCCCTGGAGATTTTTTAAAAAGCAAATCCATGATGGGAGGGAAAGGGGGAGAAAAGAAGGGGAAGGGAAGAGGAAAAGCTGGTACCCGCCAAGATTCTGACTTGATTGGACTGGCCAGGGTTCATGGGGACCAGTTTACAGAAATACCCCCTCACACACACACATACCCCATAATCCTAATGTAAAGGCAGTTGAAAGTGAGTGTCCTGGTCACATTCACACATTCTCCAAGGCTCAGTTCAAATCCCATGTGTGGCCCTCACGAGCCTCCCTCTCCTCTGAATTCCTACAACACTCAGTATCTGTCCCACAACCACTTCCTGCACATACAGCCCATCTGGCTATATCTGCCTCCAAACATACTAATCTTCCACATGTCTCCAGCTGTAACACAAAATATAATATAAATATAATTGAGAGATGATGAGATCAAGGCCAGAAGTATTAAATAATATGAGACTGGCAAAGACTTCAGAGAACATTTAGAGTAGTGGCTTTTGACTTCTGAGGGGGTCACACACACCTTTTGAAAATCTGACAAAAACTGTGAAACTTCTCCCTAGAAACAAATATACACAAAAAAACTTTGCACACAGTTTCAAGAAAGGTCCTTTAAATGATTCCCTGTGCAAGTGCTCCTTACAGTGCCATGAACCACAAATTAGTTTTTTTTAATATGTAGATGTAGGGAGGAGGGGAGTAAATGACTTGCCTATGGTCAAAAGTAGTGGTAGAGATGGGTTAGATACGAGTCTCTTACGAATTCATTAAATACCCTTTGCTTGGCATCTCCACTGACTATTTCAAACCCAGCAGCTGAGATTTGGTATTTACTAGACAAAACTGAACAACTGAAGATGATATGCTTTGTATACGGCCACGTCATTTGCAGTACCCAGTTCCTAAACTCACACTACGTAAACCTTACTCACTGACAGATCACTAGACATAACACCTAACATGTTCAAAAAAATTGAATTTTCAACTTCTTTGTACTTTCATGATATTTTTTTGTCCTCCTCCTCCCCCCTCCTTTTTTATTTTCTTTTCATGGTTTATAAAGAGAAAACATAGCTCTTATCCCAAACTCACCCGCTTCTCCTTGAGAGCTGGGCTGTCATCCCCAAGGGCAAGGCGAGAAGCACGGGTCCGGAACTCTGCCAGGCCCAGGATGGGCAGATACTCATGGTTGACACTACTGTCATTAGCAAGCTTCTGCTCCACCTTCCTCACAACTGGCAAAACCCAAGGCTGGCAATCATCTGTACGGTAAGCTGAACAGGGAAAACACAGAGAAAGAGAAGTCTCAAGGTTTGTCCAAGTAGGGGCTTAGAATTGGGAACAAAGAGTTCCACCACCTCTCCGTCAAAATAGAACAGTGACCGAAACAAGTGAAGTGCATTCACTTGTTGAGTAGGTACTTTGGACCAAGCCCTGGGCTAAAAGCTGAGCAAACAAAAGGAAAACATAGTTTCTGTCTTTATGGAACTTAGGCTCTTAAATACAGGACCCCCAAAAAGTAGAATGCTGAAATAAAACTGTACCATTACAGAACCTGATCAAATGAGAGAGTGGAAGAGAATGCACCCTATGAACTAAAAAGTCTTACAAATACTGTGTTAATCCTGCTATTACAATGAGGTCTCTACTGCCATTGGCCCATCAATCTTCTTCCTTCTGTGTGTCCCCAAGAGAGTTCCAGAAAGGTCTAGGTGTACTTCACAAAAACTCTGCACCTTCAAGCATAAACATAGAAAGAGAGAGGGATAGGTGAAGATTCACCTCCTCCTCTTGCTCCTCCTCCTTACAGGACAAATGGTAAGTGAACACCCTGTAACTAAAGAGTTCAGCAACCAGTTACACAGTCACCCAAGGACCCACGTGTCCTGTCTTGTATTTGTCCTCTCTTAGTATTTGTCCTCTCTTAGTATTTTGACATCAGCTAGTGTTTACTACTTTGTTCATCCACTTTATGTGCTTCACCCTTTCATTGGTCTAAATTATCTATTTTGCAACATTTAATCTCATTTTGTAGTAAGTATTTTTAAGCCTGGTTGAATCATTCTATTACTGATATTTCCTCTATACTACCCTAAGATATGTTGCTATTATAGCTTTTGAAGGCAGTTGCTTTTCCTTGCACCCAAGCCAAAAATTTTTCCAAATAGTATTCCTGACAGGAGTACTTCGCCTCTTTGCTTAAATGTGTAGATTGATTCAGAAGGTGAAACAAAATTTTAGTGTTTCTTGTTGATTTCTGCCAACATTAATCCATGACTTTAAAAAAAAATCACATTTTGAGGTGGTAGTTATGGTTTACTGAACAACACATGTTAACTGTAGAAAATTTAGAAAAGTCCACAAAGCAAATAATAAACATTATAATTAACATGTAATCTAAACACTGAGACAAGGGGTATGAAAATCTTCCAAGTTTTATTTTCTGTCGGTATACTCTTTTATAAAACACAGATCATACTATACACAGGAATTTCAACATGCTTTTTTCCACTTATGTATTATGAGTATCTCTCATCATTATTAACTACTCTGACAGGCGATATGTTTGCATCTCCCTATTCCTATATCCCACACTTGCCCCAAATTCCACCCTCCACAAGCAACAACTGTTGTTAGTTTCTTATATATCCCTGCAGAATTTCTCTATGCATATACAAGGAGACAGATTTTTTATCTCTGCCCTTTTTATACAAAAAGTAGTATATAACATACTACATATACACTGTTTGTGTTCCTTGATTTTCTACTTGAAGATCATTTTATATTTGTACACAGAGTGTACTCGTTCTTTCACAGCTGCTTAACTGATGAATGAACCATATTTTATTTTGCTAGTGTCTTGCTGGACATTTGAGTTATTTGCAATTGCTGGCTATTAAAATGATACATTAGTGAAATTCACACATCTGTCATCTCACAGATATACAAATATATGTGTAAGGTATAGGGTTGAACATGAAAAAGTATGCTAAGTATGTGTATTTGTAGTTTAGACACATATTTCCAAATTGCCCTCAACAGGGATTTTAAAAATTGGCATTCCCACCAGCACTGTAAGAGTGTCTGTCTTCTCCTAGTCTTACCCACTGAGTGATTTTTTTCCCATTAAGTGCAAATGGTATGTCTGGGTAATTTTAATTTGCACTTCTCTAATTATAAATACAGTGGACTTTTTTTTATGTATATGAGCCATTTATAGATCATTTTAGTAGCTAATTTATTAACTATGTTGCTTTCAGTTATTTGCTATTACAAATATTTATATCTCTATGCACATTCATGAATGTTTTCATAGAAAGTATTTCTAAATGTAAAATTACTAAGTCAAAAGGTATATTACAAATAAAACTTTACAAGGTCATTTTAAATTTTATGTCTATCTTTTACCAGCTAACTCTACCCTCCATGAATGTGACATCTGCAAATCTGAGGAGCCTATCAAGCTAACAATAAGAACATGGGCAGAGCTCCAGACTGACACAGCCACTCACCGACAGTCTCTGGTTGACAAATCTAACTCACAATACAATTATACCACTCCTACTTTGCCCCCAGCCCATCAAACTAACTTCCTTGAAACAAGTTCAAAAAGCCTATTACACCAGATTGAATTTGATGTATTTTTTAAAAATATATACCAAAATAACTACTAAGTAAAAGCTGTCTTGAAGCAGATCACCCCATATGAAAACAATGCTACCACTGTTCAAGTATTCTTGGAATTGTTCTAGGGAGTTGTTTTTAGAGGCAGCATCTCATTATTATGAATATTACCAATAGTGCCAAATCCTCACCCTTTGTATGACCATCAACAGATAAATGGATAAAGAAAACGTGGTATTTATATACAACGGAGTACTGCTCAGCCACAAAGCATAAACTTGAGTCATTTGTAGAAAAATGGATACAATGGAGACCATAACGTTAAGTGAAAAAAATCAGACATACAAACTTAAATATTACATAGTTTCTCTTATATGAGTAACCTAAGGCATAAATAAAAAGCAAAGTAAAAGAGCAATAATAGGAAATAGGGAGATAGATATGTGTAAATGGAAGGGGATCAAGAGATGGAGGAAGAAGAAATGGAGGGAAGAAGAAGGGTATGTTATGTACATGCACCAACTTCCCACAAGGAATGCAATCATAATGTACTATAGACTTATAGTAATAAAAAATAAAAACTGATGGGCTGGGAGTTTGGCTCAATGGCTTAAGCACCTGCTTGGCAGGCACAAGGCTGTGAATTCAATCCCTGGTACCAATAATGACAACAACAAAAAATAAAAAATAAAAAAAGATCAAAAAATAAAAACTGAGTAAAAATGGTAAAAAAAAAAAAAAGAAACAAAAAAAGGTGAATTTTTAGGAAATGGTATTTGTATCATCTTCAGCAAAGAGGGTGGGTAAACAAAATGGATAATATTCATGCAGAACAATTATAAGGAGATGGTCTCTTGTGTGAGTTCTACCCATTCCAAAAGGTTTCCAGAAATCTTTAGCAATAGCTACAAGTCTGAAATACCTGGAAAAGGAAACTATTTAGATGTACAAAAACCAGTTTTAGCCAGATTTGATGGAGCACTGGAGAGGTTGAGGCAGGAGAATATCTGCAAGTTCAACACCAGCCTGGGATACATAGTGAATTCAAGACCAGCCTGAACTACATAGTGAGACCCTGTCTCAAAAGCCAAAAAAATATAAAAATAAAAAATAAAAATAAAGAAAATAAAAAAAAAAGAAAAAAAACCAGTTCTGTTATGCTTCAGGTCTGTGTTTAAGTATTATATATAGTATATTACATTATATAATTAATTATGCTATATTCTTAAATTCTTTATATTTGTGATATCATTGACAAATAGTAGAAATAAATATCAAAAAGAAATGGCTATATGACTGCTCCTCATCACTATTATACTATACATTCTATGAAACTCTAAAAAATTCTATACTACTACTTGAGGGTGGGAATGAGAGGAGAGACATTGTTGTGATAAAAGACAAATTTGCCAATTCAAACCTCCCCTTCCTTCTTCATTGTCTAGCTTCTCCCACATTCAGTTCTGGATGTATTCCCAGGGCCTCACCTAACTGCCCTGATGAGGGAGAACCAGATTGCTGTTGGATGAATGGAGCAGCAAGGTCAAACATCACCAACTTCTGTTCCACCACTTGCAGAGAATTTTTTCCTGTCTGTTGTCCTTTCATTCACTCATTCATTTAACAGAGGTTTACTAAATCTACCATAAGCCAGGCAATGGTTAGAAGAAACTACCCAGAGATGGATAAGGTCCATGTGTCTTCCAGAAAACAGTACATCGAGCCTTTAATTCTGCTTTGAGGGATCACAGAAGATTTTACAGAGAATGAAGTGTGAAAAATGAGTAAGAGTTTCAACAGTAGACAAAGAGAGCCCAGAGTGGTGGCACAACCTTTAATTCCAACACTCAGCAATCTGAGGCAGGAGGATTGACTCAAGCCTGATGCCCATCTGGCCTACATAATGAGTTCAAGATCATCCCGAACTACACAGCGAGACCTTGTCTGAATACTCCTCCTCAAATAATACTAAATAAGTAAGAGGTAGACAAAGGAAGGGGGCATTCTAGACAGAAAACCTGTGCAAGGTTCCAAAAGTTTGAAGAGCACAATGGTTTTGAGGATTTGCATTCTCAGAGCTTGGAAGTAGGACCCATGAAGGACAGGCAGGGAGTGGCTCAAAGAGTCATACAGTCTCTTCTAAGGGACTTTCATTTTAATGGGAATCCTAAAAGTACTAAAGTAAAACTGATTTGCACAGTATCACATTTTAATAGAATCATCTGAATGTCCTCACAGAAAATAAACTGGAGAGGACAGAGACAGATCGTTAAATCAGAAGGCTGCTGCAACCATCCAGAGGTAAATAACAAAATCTTGAATTAAGATAATGGCAGCAAGGAATATGGATAATAGGAGATGTTCAAGTCAGACTTTTGAGGTAGAAAAGACAGAACCCAGTAACCAAATAAATAGATGTAGGACTGGGGAAAGAGGTGTTGAAGATCCCAGTATCTCCCTCTATTGGATAACAAGTACCTGGTGGTGGTGGACTCACTCAATACAGCACAGAAAGAGAATAAAAAGAAAAGATCAGTGGCACATGCTGGTAATCCCAGCACTTGGGAGGCTGAGGTAGGAGGATTGTTGCAAGTTCAAGACCAGAATGAGCTACAAAGTGAGTTCAAGGTCAGCCCAAACTACATAGCGAGACCCTGTCTCAAAAAGACAAAAACAAAACAAAACAACAACAACAAAAAAAAAAAAAAAAAAAAAAAAAAAAAAAAAAAAAAAAAAAAAAAAAAAAAAAAAAAAAAAAAAAAAAAAAAAAAAAAAAAAAAAAAAAAGAAAAAAAGAAAAGAAAAGAAAAGACCAAGGGCACTCAGTAAAGAGGTCCAGGATGAAAAGAGTTCATAGTTATAGACACTGATGGTCACAGAAGCCATAGTAATTACAAGGATCTACCAAATACTTTATAAGGCAATGTGCAAAATACTTTACATTTTTTTTTTACTCTCATTTAATTCTTTTAACCACGCACAAAACAGATGTGATATCTGTTTTATGGATCTGGAAACTGAAGCCAGAAAAGTTACACAATCTGTCCAAGATCGTAAAGATAAATGAGAGTTTCAACACTACTGAATTCAAGAATCTATACAAGATATACCATTTTATAGTTATTTGTTCCAGTTGTCTTTTTGTAAGAGAAAAATTTAAAAAATTTACTAATCTAAAAAAACAAATCCATACAAGGTTTTTTGGGTTTTTTGTTTTGTTTTGTTTTGTTTTGTTTTTTTAAAGAGGAAGAGATAGCTGGGCGTGGTGGCGCACACCTTTAATCCCAGCACTCGGGAGGCTGAGGTAGGCAGAGCGTTGTGAGTTCAAGGCCGACTTGGGCTACAACGTGAGCGCAAGATGGGCCTGAGCTACATAGTGCAACCCTGCCTTAAAAAACTAGGGCTGGGAGTTTGGCTCAGTGGCTTAAGCACCTGTCTGTCAGGCATGAGGTTGTGAGTTCGATCCCCGGTGCCGCAAAAAAATAAATAAATAAAATAAAATAAAAAATAAAGAGGAAGAGATGTCTAGAGAAAGCCTGAGGCAAGCAACTCCAAGGGACTGTGACAGAGGTCTTCTGACCAATGTGCTTCCCAGCTCCATGCATCATTACTCTCCTTCCTGAGCATAAATCCTTTTAGAGGAGCGACACAGGTTATAGGTGGGCCTTGATTTACAAAAGGAAAAACATAGAGAATTAAATGATCCACCTATCATTCTCATTTTCCTCCTCAGAGCTCCATCCTCCCTGATCCAGGCCCACACAAGAGTGCAGGCAGTGTGCTTCTAAGATCCTTCTTCAATTAGGACAGTGGGGACAAAGCTGGTAGAGGAGGGTCCTCAGAAACACCTGATATAGCATACCTTTCCAGCGGCTTTATTTGAAGATGCTAAGAAACCACAATGAAAACAACATTAAAGCAAGCAGTTTTATCTGGGGTTAAAAAAAAAGTTTACATGAAAAACTAGGCTGGCATCTGTGAAGCAATTTTTTGCTGCAGGTTGGACTCCTGTGTCCCTGCCCTTAAAGCCATGTCAATCTGAAACTTTAAGAAGTATTTAAATGATCAACTCAGAAAGCTTTGTGCTTAACGGTGGAAAAAGTGACGTTTTGTTCTAACTACAAGGAAACTATTAAAATCCCCACAGCAAGAAGGTATTTGCAAATAGGAATTAGTTGATGAGATTACAGTCACGGTTTATTCCACAAATGTTCTATCCTCCATTCAGTTTTATTTTAACCTGGGAGGGAGGAGTTCCAAAGCTAATGTAACTAATTATATTTCCTTCACAAAGAGCATAATCTGGAATATGTACAAGTAAAGCTGGGGCATACAAAAGCTGGAGAAAGAATTTTTATTCTATACCAATTAGATCCTTATTTGAGCACCTGCTATTCACAAAAAGATGAGTTGTGATTATCAAAAACATTTACATACAAAATACCTTTTATTTACATTTCACACATAATTATTTAATCCTCAATCAATTGATGGGACTGGTAAAATTATTATTCTACACTTCAGTCATGGAATGTGCTAATGGATCTTGGAGTAGCATCTTGGTAGAGCTGAATCTTAAGAGTACAATTTTAGAAGTCATTCAGTGCTGGCTTCTCATTTTACAGACTGAATCCCAAGGATGTTAACTCTCCCAAGGTCATGTCAGTGGACCACAGAGCTGGGCCTGTACCTAGGTCCTCTGCTCTTCCCACCACAGATCACTGGCTGACCCCAGACCATACACCCCAAATGGAGGAGTGGGCCAAGAGACCCTGGGGCCTGGACCCAGCTGTTTCACCTAAAGGTCATACGATCTGGGGCAAATTGCACTTTCTCTTTGGGTTTCTGTTTCCTTACTTCTAAACAATAATATTAAGAAACAACCTTACAAAATTGCTGTGATCATTAATTGCAATTACTTGCATAATTTATTTGCTCATAGTTCCTAGGTTCCTGGAAAACATGACAAAGGCACCATTACAATTGAGGTGACCACCTGAGCTATGTTTCCACCTGACTATGATTCTAAATGTATCAATTTGGGCCTGGACTGGCACAGAGGTTTTTTTTTTTTTTTTTTTTTCTGCATGAGCATTTTATATCAGAACCAATGCCATAAATTATTTCATTTTTAATTCTTGAGTTGAAATTTTTATTCAACATCTTTCACGAGATTCACTCAAAAAAAAAGACAAATAACAATAGTGTTATTAGTTATTAGCATTATAACACATAACTCCTCCTTACATGCCTGACATGGCTCTAAGTATTTTAAGTGTATTTAATCTTCACCAAAACCCTGTAAGATGGTTCAAAGGTGACTGAGCCAAGAAAATCTGAGCTTTTAAAAAGATATATTTAGATTGACATTAATGTTAGTTCTTCATTAGTTATCTGGCCATGAAGAAACATTTGGAGATTCTAGATTAGATTCAAATTAGGAGTTTAAATGGTACCCTTTCCAATTTAATTCAAGACAATCTTTCAGTATTTCTCTGACCCTGCTGCCTACTAAAAACAACATATTTCCTCCATGGCAAGACAATGTAGTATTGACTTTTTTTTTCTAATGCTTTAGTATGAAAATTTTCAAACATAGATAATCTAAGAGAAGGTGGTATACCCCTGTAATTGCAACACCCTTGGAGGCCAAGGTAGGAGTACTACGAATTCAAGCCCAGCCTGGGTAACTTGGTAACTTAGCAACTTAGCCAGACCTTGATTCAAATTTTAAAAGGGGGAAAGTGGGGATGCTGGGGATTTAGCTCTGTATAAAGGTCCTGGGTCAACTGCCAGTACTGAAGGAAAAAAAAAAAGAATATCACTTATGTCCATTTATGTCCATCACCCAGCTTCAATTAATGATCCTTTTTAATAACTTTTTTCCTTAACTCTCCCCCATACTCCTTGGTGAAGGTTTTTTTTTTCTTTTTAAACAAGTACTACATGCAGACATAAACATTCTTTATGTGAAGCCTGATACAGAACCCTCTATGTGTCACCTTAAGCTACAAAATAATTCCATTTCTTCCTTCCAAAATTTCTAGTCCTTTTATTCTGAAACTGTTCCTTAGCACAGGACATTATTCTAACTCGTTTTCATACACCTGGCTGGCCTGTGTAAGTAGCAAAGGAAGTGTCAGCCAGGCATAATTATGCACACCTGTAATCCTAGCACTCTGGAAGGCTGAGGCAGAAGGATCACAAGTTCAAGCCCAGCCTAGGCAACTTAGAAACTTGGAGATATTCTGTTTTAAAATAAAAAAGGACTGAGAATGGAGCTCAGTGCAAAGGCCTAGGTTCAAGCCCCAGTACTGAATAAGAGATGAGAAGAAAGAAAAGAAGTCTGTGCAGGACTTCAAACATCCAAATGAAATGATAACTATAAATTCACCGGAAAAGGTTAGAATTAAAAAGATTCCCTAATATAAATATTCTTCTTGGCAGATGGGTAAACAGAACCCACACTCTGAGCTGTCCAAAACCCAAGAAACACACTTAGGAAATGAAGACAAGATTCATGGAAAGCAAGCTCCATTTCAGCACCTCTACCTATTCCTACCATATCTGTGAAGGCCACAGCCATCTTCCCCAGACCCCTCCAGGCAGCACGAACACATGTCAGAAGCACTTCAGATCTCTATGGTAGAGTAATGACTGCTGATTTTTTTATTGGTGCATGTTTACCATACGATAAGTTTACATTCATCTTAGGGAGTAGGTACATGTGTACAACACATCTTGATTCTCTTTTATTCCCCCTTCACCTACCTCCATCTCTACATCCCCATTTTCATTACTGTTATTATCATTACTTAGTTCATGTTTAAGATAATGTTTGCATTCATTGTGGCTATTTGATATGAATACCTGACACAGCTTAAATCTTTTTACTTGCCTTTCCCTTCCTACCCTCCCCCTCCCCTTTGGATCCCTGGGTGAGATCTATTGCCCTGGGTTTATCTGTATTTTACCTTACTCAAGTGAAAGACACTATACGGTATTTAAGCGTATGTATCTGATTTATTTCACTTAATATTACATTTTCCCGGTATACTCATTTTCCTACAAATGTCTCTGCTGATTTTTAAACTCTTGAGGACAAAACCAAGCCTCAGTCTTCCCCACAGAATTTAATAAGGTACCTGATAAATCCAGATCACAGATCTGTAGAGCTAACAGTTCTGCCTAACAACGTCCTAGCGAAAGAACCCAAAGCCTATCAGGTTTACTATTTCCATCCCTCTTTTCACAACCCCTGGCCGCTCCGCTGCTTAGGAAGGATGTACTACGAAGAACACAGGATAGGGATTCAGAAAGACTGAGTTTGTGTCTAAGCTGCTAAACTTATTACACATGACCTTGATCACATCTCTTCTTCCCAGGGACTCCATATCCCGATCTGTGAAATGGGCAGGTTACGTGAAGCCCCCGTGGATCCTGCTTTCTCTCCGAGGTCCTCCTCTGCAAGCAACACCATGCTCGGTCTCGTCCCTCCCACGGTGCCGGGGGTCAGGTCGGGTCCGCTGCCACGCGGCTGACACTCCAGGGCACTGCATACTCACCCCCCACTCCCAGGTTGACCTTGCGGGGGTCGGGATCCTCGCGGAAGTCGGCAGTAAGCTTAAAAACCAGGACCGGCTGGGCTTGAGGAACCTCCGCAAACACTGACGGAGGAGCCATAGTGACAGAGAAGGAATCCGCAGAGAGTTCACAAGATTGCGCCAAGAGCAGCTCAGTGAAATCTGCCCGGAGCGACCAGAGGAGACGCTCACCTTCACCTAGCGGGCGGGGTCACCCGCAGCCTCCAATGGCCGGGCCACGTCCAGAGCTTGGCAACGGGCTTAACCAATCAAGATCTTCCAAAAGGGCCCGTAGGGTGGGGTGAATTATTAGCCAATCCAAGAAGAGAGTCTTATCGGAGCCGGTAATGATTCAACCAATGCAATTTACGCTGGCGAGGGCGTGGGCGGAAACTAGAGTTGATTGGCAGAATGTGCCCCAATTGCTGAGGCTGTTATTCCTTGGGGGGCTGGTAAAAGCAGCCCCAGCCGCCAGAGTTCTCAAGAAACAGTCTCTTGACCTTCCAGAGACGGTCGCTTGGTGACCGTGGACATTCCAGTGGACTGGTCAGAAATTTATTACCCACTGAGTAGGTGTTCCTTTTCAGCCCAGCACTCATGTTACCAACTTGGCTAGGTTGGGCTGGCAGCCAGATAGATCTCTGGCGTTTGTACCCGGGACGTGTTGTTCAGAGGCCACGCGAGCGACCTTTGAGCATCTCGACCGGCTGTTTTCCCAAAAGAAAATGTGAATGTGCCGCCGACCCTAGTCGCTGGTGGGTAAACCAAAAGTGAGGGATGACCACGAATTCCTTTGGGACTGTGTATTCTGGTTTGAGAGTTTTGCTCCCCCGATTCTTGTAGACGGGCCTGGTCTTCAAGGACCTTCAGATCTGGACCGAGTCGTCCTCTCCGACTTTCCTAGCCCGCAAACACGAAAGCAGATCGTGCTGTCATTAGTTGACACGGACCCAAACGGGACTCTGTGTCAGCCTGTACCTACGCGTTAGGTTCCTTCTTCCCCAGGCCCCTTTTCCTCCTGTTGACCTTGAAAACCCAGAGCAAATGCCAGTCCTTCATAAAGCCTTCCCTTAATGCTCACTCTACTCAAGGTCCTTTTTCTGTGCTTCTGCACTTTGTGGGCCATGTTACAATTTTAGAAAATGCTCTTGTGGAACTTTCCTCTGAAACCAGACTTACCTACGTTCAGACTGTGGTTGTCATTTACTCACTTGGCCAAGTTTTGAAAAGTTATTTAACCTCTCTTCCTGCTCTGTAAGATGTAAATAATAGTATTTTCCTCCGGATTGTAATGGGCATTATGTGAGTTTGTACACGTAAAACGTATGTAACAAGTACTTCGTAAATGTTAGCTATTGTTTTCGTGACACATCGGCCTCACTCTTTGTGGAAAGGTATGTTTTGGGCTTGGGAATCTAATCCTGTGTAAGCCTCCCTCAGTTTCTTGCACTTACTAACAATAAACACTGGAGCACTTCAGAAGCAAACAACATCATGACCTATTCATCAGAGAGTACAACAAATCTTAAAAAAATTTTCCAAAGTAATAAACACAAGCCAAAGAACTTTGCCTAACACCTATCAACCTTTTATGTCATCTACTAATTTTCATGAACTTTGCCTCTGGTTTCAAAGGACTGCTCACAGTGTTTCATTAACAACACTTTCTCCAAGAACTGTAAGTTCGCACTGAAGGTCAAACAACAATGAACTTTCAGTGTTTCAAAAAGCAGAGGCAGAGGACAACTACTGAGAGGGCTGTTCCAGAGCCTCACCTTCCCAGAATTGGATTTAGAAGTATGCTTTTAGCCAACAAAATCATGGTTAAGCCCTGTGTCATTCCCAGTGAGAAAAACAACCCTAGGATTTCCTAAACACTATCGACTTGGCCAAATAAATATTTATTGACAACCTAAGCAGCTCCATAATCAAGCAGCCCCATAATCAAGTGATGATAGGGACAAAGAAAACGTCAGATGTGCTTTTTCATGTCCCTGTGATATCTGCTTTGAATTCTAGACAGGGCAGTTACTGGGTGTGGGTAAGGGTGGGGAGAGAAGCTTATATATTATGAGGTCCAAGTCTCAACGTTTTCCTTGGGAATGTGAGGCTCTTGGAGATCAGGTTCTGTCTTGACCCTAGTAGGTTGTCCCATAAGTAAAATACCAGTCTTGAAATAAACAAAATGCCTTCCAGGTCATTGCTGATATTAACACTTTGACTTAGAATTGATTTCATACTGCCTCCTTGCTGAAGTGATATGTCAAACAAAAGACTAGCACCTAGTATTGGGCAGACAAATAGGCAACCAGGTAAAGTGAGTACTGGGGAAAGGACCATAAGAGTCATGAGAAAAATGGGCTGAATTTTCTTTCTCTTTTTTTTTTTTTTTTTTTTGTACCGGGCATCGAACTCAACCTCACACCTGTCAGGCAGGTACTTATGCCGCTGAGCTAAATCCCCACCCTATTTTTTGACAGGGTCTCACTATGCAGTTCAGCCAGACCTTGAACTCACTTTGTAGTCCAGGCTGATCTCAAATTTACAACAATCCTCCTGCTGGGATTAAGGGCGTGCACCACCACTGCCTGGCTAATGGGCTGAATTTTCATTGCCTTCTGATTTCATTATGACTGTTAAAGCCTCCCTTTTACAATCCCATCTGTTTTTGTTTTGTTTTGTTTTTTGTTTTTTGTATTTTTAGATGCAGGTCTTGCTACTTTGCCTAGGCTGGTCTCAAACTCCTGGGCTCAAGTGATCCTCCCACCTCAGCATCTCCAGTAGCTAAGATTACTGGCATGCTGAGACTGGTGTAGTAGCACATGCCTGTAATCCCAGCACTAGGGAGACTGAGACAGGAGAATTGCTGTGAGTTGGAGACCAGCCTAGGCTACATAATGAGTTCAAGACAAGCCTGGACTATATAGTGACCTGTCTCAAAAAAAAAAAAATGTGTGTCTTTTTGTTACAGGGTCTCACTATGCAGTTCAGGCTGAACTTAAACTCACTTTGTAGCCCAGGATGGCCTTGAACTCGAGATGATCCTCCTGCCTCAGCTCCCAAGTGCTGGGATTACAGCCTTGCACCATCACACCCAGGATATTTTACTATCTTGCACTTGAACACCCAAGAGTTTTAAATTAGGAACAAGTCAGGGGAGTGTAGAATTTATTACCCTTTGCGCTTAAACACAAAGTGTTTTTGGATGGTTACATCTGGGTGTAGGCTTGTCATTAAAGGTAGGCTATTATTTAGATGCTGAGTTGTGTACTGGACAAGGGTTTCTTTGAAAATCAAAGCTGTAGGCTGACGATGTAGCTTGGTGGTTGAAAGCTTGCCTGGCATGCATGAGCCCCTAGGTTGGATCCCTGGCATTGCAAAGAAAAAAAAAAAGCTGTAAGAGGAGCTGTTAAAGAGCCATAGTGTGGCTGAAGAGTGGGCAATGAGTACAGATAAGCACAGCCAAGGAACATGACCACTTATTAACCCCTCCTTCCATGTTCACTGGCTTGTGTCCTGGTGTGCCTTAGTAGACTCCTCTGTCCTTGCTTCTCCCCCTTAAATTCTTTCCCTCCCTCCCTTATGTATGACTCCCTCTGCAGCCCACACACAGACACACACAGCAATAGAACTGAAAACTATCGATGGTTTCATTTACATGTTGATTATAAATAAGTTATGTGACACCATTTAGAAATTGTTGTGCTATTGTAGCCTTTGTATTTAAGAAGTCGTATAGTATAATGATTAAAATGTTGGCCCCTAGAACTGTATTTCCTCTGAATGAAAAAAATAAAGAAAAATCTAGAGCTCCACAAGAAGTTTGGTAGAGATAAATTCTCAAAGCAATTTAAAGGTAACAAGATAACATAATCAATTAAAATGTAAGTACCTTTATATTAGCCCTTGTATAGTATGCAGTAGTATTTCTATATTTTCTTTTTCTGAAGAATAGAGTTTTGGAAACACCATTCTACTCTTCTCTTGCCCTGGGGGCAACTGTCATCTCCACTCAAACACAAAGAAAGAAATACATTAGCAAAAAACAAATGACCCTCCAGACAACAGAAAAATGGGAAGGCTATATAAATCTTAAAAGAAATCTTCCTCTTTTTGGGAGGATGCTCATATCCTAAAATCTTTTGTTTTGGTACAAGACAGATGTAAATGAGATAATGGAGAAAGAAAATTCAACAGATTTGTGAAAAATACATTATCTTTAAAACAACTCCTGCTGGGAATGTTGGTGCACACCTGTAATCCCAGCACTCAAGAGGCTGAGGCAGGAGGATCACCATGAGTTCAAGACCAGCCTAGACTACATAGCCATATGCTGTCTCAAAAATAAAAAATAAAATTAAAAAAAACTCATAAAGGCATAGTTTAAAACTGTGTAATAGATTGTGTTAATTTAGTGCTCAAAGCTAGTAGAGATATGTTTCTAACATCTAGCAGTAGAGGGCAGCACTGACCTTTTACAGAATGTTAAGCACTTTGGAAGGAAATAAAAAGCAAAGCTCCTATCCATTATATTTGTTTACTTTTACTGTATATGCTTTTTAAAATTAGAAGTTTTTTTCTTGTTGTTTAAATAATTATGTGGAATGAACATCCGATCTTGGATGCCTTGAAGTGGTAGACCAAGTAATTGGAGAAAAACACAGATTTTAGTTGCCCTGCTCAGGCTATAGGGTCTGCAAAAGTAAACTGTAGCTTGACCCTGAATAATCAGATATGGTCATTGTATGAACAGACCCAGTGTTCCTGCATTTTTGGAATGGAAGTCAACCTAAGAAATAGCAGAATGTGATTTTTTAAATGTATGTAGTCATATGGTCTTAGCCCTGATGACTGCTTCTAAATTCTTACCCACTGCCTTTATTCTGCTCCATTAGCATTCCTTGCTGTCATACCTGGGTCAGATCAGAAGCATCTCAAATATAGTGCATGTATTTTGGCTTTAAAGAATGGTGTCCACATGGTGGGTGAGAGAAAGTTTCTTGAGAGTGCAGTTGACTCAATGTCTAAGTATGAACATTTGTGAAACAGAAGCCTTGTATGCTAGTCATCATTCTATCGTTGTATAATTTGTATTCTTCTACCCAATAAGTAGCTAGAAAAAATAATCTGTGCTTTTGTAGCAAAAGTCACTTGGCTAGAGGACAGACAAAAGAGAATAATTCTGATGTTAGCAAATATAAAACCACAGTTATGCAATGCTATATGCCTCACATTTTTGGTCTGTGCTCTAAACATGAAAATATTTTTGGCAGGAAATTTTCAATGCCAATTTAAACAAAATGCTTTGAAATCTTAACAAAGATTTCTTTCACTATAGCCCAAAAAGACTGCTGCTTCTTCTAAACTTCTATTAGACTTTACATTTATGTTTATCATTTGGTATCATTGTGTTGCCTGAGGTTGTTATGTGTGCTTACTTAATTTTTTCCCTTAACTTAATTACTAGTTAGTTTCTTTTTTTTTTTTTCTTTTGGTGGCACCGGGGATCGAGCTCACAACCTCGCGCCTGCCTGACAGGCCCGTAAGCCGCTGAACCAAACTCCCGGCCCTGGTTTTTTGAGGCAGGGTCGCACTGTGTAGCTCAGGTCGGCCTTGCACTCGCGTTGTAGCCCAAGCCGGCCTTGAACTCACAACGCTCCGCTTACCTCAGCCTCCCGAGTGCTGGGATTAAAGGCGTGCGCCACCACGCCCGGCTCAGTTAGTTTCTTAAGACCTGCAATAATCAAATATACTTCTTGTATCCACCATAGAAACAAGATATAGGATACATATTAAAACTTAAATAAGTATTTGTTGATTAAAAATAAGCTACAAAGCAGAATTAACTTTTTAATTGTAAAAAATAATATTTACCATCTTAACCATTTTTAAGTATGCAGTACATAGTATTAACCATATATATACATTCTGTGTAACAGATCTTTAGAACTTTTTCATCCAGAATTAATTTTTTGGGTTTTTCTTTTGTTTCAGTTTGGTTTTTGGTTTTTGGTTTTCGGTTTTTTGAGACTGGGTCTTGCTATATAGTTCAGTCCAGCCTTGAACTCACTATGTAGTCCAGGCTGGCCTCAAACTTGAGGTGATTCTCCTGCCTCAGACTCCTAAATTCTAGTGTTACAGGCATGCACTACTACACCTGGCAGAATTAACTCTTGATAACTATCTTTCACATTATGAGTACCTATTTTCCAAAGAGCTGTTTTATTGATTGGGCAAAACAAAAAAGTATAACTTTGTATGAAAAGGGAAGTGTGGGACTAGATCATCAAAACACTTGTACTCTTTTAAATTCATCTTCCTCTCATGGGGGCTCTGTCCTATCCTCTCTCCAACCTGTGGATTAGTCATTTCCTATAAACTTAGGAACAGATGCCAGAAAAGAAAGTGCCTCTACAAGGTACCTTTACAAGTCACTCATGTGTAGCATATACTGTAATTAGACATTTATGAGACAGATACTAGCAGGCTAAAAATATAAACTAACATGCCAATTATTTGATTTACATAATATCAAACTTTTGTTAGTTACTGAAAATAATGATTCTTTTAAATCGCTGTTGCTATCACAGAAGTATTTTTATTTAGCTGGCGTAGGTGCAGTCAGGATCTTAAGAGTGAAACTGTCACAGAAAAGGGAGTGTAGATATATGCGGCAACCAGTAGCTGGCTGTAGATATATGTGCTTTTGGGACTCTCCCAGGAGAGCATGACTGCATTTATATGTTAATATGTGATTTTAGAACAATTGACTTTTTCTTTTTTTTTTTATGTGTTGAGGGATTTATTTCACTCAGATAGTAAATAAAAAAAACAGTTCTCATCTTCTGTTACATATAGTTTATGTCAAGTTGATTCTCCCACATACTACATATTTTCTAGTCCCTTGTTACTAGTAACACCCAATCCATTCTGTGTATAGGGAACTCCTATAATGCAGTAGTAAATGCATGCTTTGGAGAACTGATTTTTGTTTTGTTTTGTTTTGTTTTTACTATTTTTTTTATTTAAGAGAAAATAGATACAGAAGCTAGAAACAAAAATCAAAAAAGACAGACAAACAACAACAACAGATCTGATATGATAACATTGTAGGTTTACACACTGAAGTGGTCGAAGTTTGACAGTAGTTACAATATTGCATATCATTACCTTCCTAGGGGTTGGGGATATTGACAGATATAGACATGTAAGATTCATCAATTCAGGTATATTAACTTTTCTTTTTTAATAGCTATTGTATTTAGCAATATGTTTTTTTAACTATCTTATTTATGCATATTTATAAATTTATGACTTTTTCCTTTTCTCTTCCTTCCTTCTTTTCCTCTTAGAATACCTCTTGTTATCATTGAAATAACTACCCATAACATCAGATCTAATATAACCAAGCGAAATAGTTCAGAGTGAAACCAATAAAGCATAAAAGTATGGTCATACATAAGAGAAACAAAAAACTAAAGAGATCAGCAAACAACAACAACATATCCGATACTGTAAAATTGTAGGTTTAGTACTGTAGATGGTT
>RJWM01007605.1:0-77190 GCA_004363535.1 Dasyprocta punctata | reverse complement strand
CCTGCCTCACATCTGTGTGGCATCGACCTCTTTCCTTGTACTTCCCTGTTTTATTTGATGCCCCTCTCCCATTTCTACCAGTTGCCCTCTCAACTTTATCCTGGTGTCACTGCCCTGGTCTTCTTGGTGTCCCTTCATCTCTTGTCAACCTGGAAGCCCTCCTACGCTGGCCTAACTTGTCAGAATGAGTCCTTGTTTTGTTCTAGCATCAGTGTTACTTAGGGCCAAGATAGCCTCTGCATATGTAGAATGTACTTTGGCCTGGAATTTGGGGGTGAATGGTGGCCTCTACTTGGACCCAAGGGAATGGGCTGTGAGTGTCCTAGGGAATGTAAGTTTCCTTGGCCAGGAGCAACTCTAAGCCAAGGAGAGCCTGGGAGAAGCAGAAAGCAATGCCCAGTCCATCCTGGTCCACACCATGTGGGCTGTTAAATCTTCATCACCACCAGCTGCACACACACTCAGAAACACACACTTACAATGAGACACAGGCCTGCAGGCGCATGCGCGCGTACACACACACACACACACACACACACACACACACAAACTCCTTTGTAGGTAAGGAATTTGGCTCAATATCAAAGGCTTGAGAAGATATTTCTGGAATCTTAAAGGCTCCAGGGCTCTACCCCACACAACTTGGTGACAAAATCCCCTTGGAAGCACGGCTTGCCACAGTAGGTCAGAGGATCTGAACGTGTGCACATCCTGTCCCCTTCCTGCTGCTCTAGTCTGCCGGCCTCCAGGCTTTCCCTGGGCTCCTCTGTGGCCAAGCTGCGATGATCCCCCAGCCAGTCTATCCCCACGGGCTCCCTCACAGCCTCAGGGATCTCAGCGGTGCCTCCATCTCTGGTGGCTGCTGGGGCTGTGGGCACTGATGGGGGCTGGCTGGGCCCTCGGGGTTGTCTGCTGCAGATGCTCACTAGAAGGGGCTTGGTGGGCGGATGGGGGCTCCAGCTCTACCCTAGGCACCATGGGGGAAAGTAGGGTGCAGGGCAGCTGCCCTCATGCAGGGTGGACTGGAGCAACCTGCCTGCGCGTGAGTCAGGACACGGGGACAGTGAAGGGGGAGGACAATGGAGCCACCAACATGCCAGGTACACTCCTCACCCTGCCCCGAGTCCTGGGCAGAGGTCGCTTTGGGCCTCGCATAGGCAATTAACACAGCTCACGACGAAGGGCACAGGGACTCCAGGCTCTAGGGGGATGTCCTGCTTGCAAGAAAAAATGCCCAATCCCAAAGGAAAAGTGAATGACTGAGGGACAGCAGCCTTCTCCTGCCCCCTCTCCTCTGCTGTGTGTCCCTGTAGGAAGCCCTACCTGACACTTTCACGGTTTGGCTTTCGTCCCCGCGTAAGCTGCAATTGGGGATCTCCCATCTCTCCTGCAGCCTCAAACTCCACAAAGCTGTGCTGTGGGGCAGCTAAGCTGAAAGCAAGGCCCGGCCCGAGGCCATGATGACACCAGGTTGGAGCTGACGGGAAGGACAGGAAGCAGAGTCCAGTGAGGGGCTGCATCAGGGCCGGGCGGACGCTGATCCCAGGGCAGAACCGCAGTCCTGGGCACACCCTCCGTCTCCTGCAGGAAGTCAAGTCTGGCCTCAGTGACTCTCCAGAGATCTCAGGTGACCCGTGCCTGCTTTCAGAAAGGCCTGTCCTGCCCTTGTGCAGAGCCACACACAGGACCTGACCCATGGGAGCTGGGCAGGAAGTGATTGACGGTGACTTACACCACGGATCTTCACCCCATCCAGCATCCCGAGCTCAGACTGAGTCTTAACAAGACTGGTTGCTTCCCTGTGCAGACCACTCTTATGTTCCTTTGTGCATTGGCTTCTGTGAATGGAGAGGATTAGGTGCAGTACAGGCGCTGAGGGCAGAGAGGTGCACTCCACGTGCCTGAGAGGTTGGCTTCCCCCGACCGTGCTGCCTCTTCTCCCACTTCCTTCTGGGACACTACATTAAAATGGCCCCTTTCACAGTTGAGATTGGTGGAGCTTGTTACCTTTCCACTGCCTTCACTGCTTACGGCTGCCCCATGACCAGTGAGACTGGAACCTCTGGGATGGCCAGACTAAGAACTCCCAGCTCTCAAGGCAGTGAGAGCATTCTGCTGAGGACCAACGTGTGCACAGATAGGCCAGTGCTAGAGCCCGCCCTGCTGGGAGCATGTGGGTGACAGGCTGCATAGACACAGCCGTGCAGTCCACACTGTCCCCAGACCCATCCCAGCCCCAGAGACACAGCCGTGCAGTTCGCAATGTCCCCAGACCCATCCCGGCTCCAGAGACACAGCCATGCAGTCCACACTGTCCCCAGACCCATCCCAGGCCAAGGGTCTCTAACTTAGTCTTGAGCTCCCCTGTAGTAGATCATGAGGTCAGAACTACATGGGTGGTGCCTTTCCTGGACGTTTATTCTCAGGCCCTCCTCCACACCCATGGTGGGCTCTCCTGGGGACAGGGGTCAAGGCACCAATCTATAACTGCTCAGGGTCATTCATGTCCCCACCTGCATTCCCAGCTGACTCAGCAATGCACACCCTAACCCGTCACCTCTGCCCTTCCTTGACACATTCCCTTTGTGGTCTTTCCACCCCAGGAGACCCAGGCACACGCTGAACATCAGTACCAAATGCTGCACTGGCAGCTCTGGTTTTCCTACTTTCAAAATGTTTACTCACATAGGATTGAAAACACAGAAGAAACAGACAAATTCCTAGAAACATATGAAATACCAAAGCTGAATCAAGGAAGATATAAAAATTTTGAAGAAACCAATATCAGTTAATGAAATTGAAAATGTAATTAAAAAGGTACCAACAAAGAAAAACCTAGGTCCTGATGGATTCATGACTGAATTATATTAGAAATTTAGAGAAGACTTAATGCCAATACTCCTCAAACTTTTTAATGAAATTGAAAGGGAAGCAATTCTCCCCAACTCATTCCTGGAGGGAAGTACTACTCTGATACCAAAGCAAGGGAAAGACCCAACTAAGAAAGAGAACTACAGGCCAATCTCCCTAATGAACACAGATGCAAAAATCCTCAGTGAAATACTAGGACACAGGCTGCAGCAAATCATCAAGAAGATTGCACACCATGACCAAGTGAGATTCAGCCCAGGAATGCAGGGATGGTTCAACATACTCAAATCAATAAATGTAACACACCATATTAACAGAGAATAAAAACAATATGATCATCTCAATAGATGCAGAAAACGCTTTTGATAAAGTCCAATATTCATGATTTTAAAAAGTACAGAAAATTGGAATAGATGGTGTTTATCTCAATCTGATAAAAGCTATCTATGACAAACCAACAGCCAATATCATACTCAATGGACAAAAACTGAAACTTTCACTCTAAAATCAGGAACAAGACAAGGATTCCACTATTACCACTGCTATTAAATATAGTTCTGGAAACTTTATCCAGAGCAATTAGACAAGAGAAAGAAAGAAAATGAATAATGACAGGAAAGGAAGAAGTTAAATTATCATTATTTGCAGGTGACACGATACTCTACACAGAAGACCCCAAAAACTCCACCAAAAGACTTCTAGAATTAATAACCAAAGTCAGCAGCATAGCTGGATAAAAAAATCAACACTCAAAAACCAATAGCATTCCTGTACACAAACAACAAACTCGCTGAGAAAGAAATTAGGGAAACTACACCCTTCACAATAGCACTGAAAAAATGAAATACTTAGGAATTAATCTAATGAAGGAAGTAAAAGATTTATACATTGTAAATTACGGTACTCTGAAAAAAGAAATTGAAGAGGAATTCAGAAAATGGAAAGACATGCCTTTTGTTCTTGGATAAGAAGAACAAAGATTGTGAAAATGGCCATACTCCAAAAACTGTTGCACAGATTTAATGCAATCTCAATCAAAGTACCATCAGCATACCTCACAGATCTAGAGAAAACATACCTAAAGTTCATCTGGAAACAGAAGAGACCTAGAATAGTAAAGGCAATACTGGGCAACAAAGGCAAGGCAGGAGGCATCACAGTCTCTGACTTAAAATTATACTACAAAGCTACTGTGATAAAACTCAGCATGGTACTGGCAAAAAAACAGACCTGAGAATCAGAACAGATGAGAAGATGTAGACACAGCGACGAACACAGTCAACTTACCTTTGACAAAGGGGTCAAACATGTTCACTAGAAGAAAGACAGCCTCTTTAATAAATGGTGCTGGAAAAACTGGTTTTCCACATGCCAAAGACTTCAACTAGACCCATGCCTATCACCATGCACTAAGCTAAAGTCAAAATGGATCATAGATCTAAATACTAAAACAGAAACATTAAATCTATTGGATGAGAAAGTAGGTATAAATCTGAAAGACATAGGGATAGGCAGACAATTCATGAAGAAAAATCAAACTGCGTGGGAAGTACCTCGAAGAATCAACAACTGGGATCTCATCTCATTAAAATATTTTTGCACATCAAAAGAGATAATTATCAGAGTGAAAAGAAAACCCACATATTGGGAAAAAAATTTAGCCAACTGTCCCTCAGACAAAGGATTTATATCTAGAATATATAAAGAATTGAAAAAATTCAGGCACCCCCAAATTCAAAGACCAATTCAAAAATGAGTATCTGAGATGAATGCACACTTCTCAGATGAAGAAATACAAATGCAAATAAATATATGAAAATATGTTCAACATCACTGGTCATTCGAGAAATGCAAATTAAAACAACACTGACATTCCATCTCACTCCAGAAAAAATGGCTATCATCAAGAAATCAACCAATAACAAATGCTGGTAGACTGTGGAAAAAAAGGAACACTTCTCCACTGTTGGTGGGAGTACAACCACTTTGGAAACTTAAGTGGAGATTCCTCAAAAAATTAGAACTAGAGGTTCCATTTGACGCAGCTATTCTCCTTCTAAGTATTTTCTCAGAAGAACTGAAAACTTCATACCACAGAGATATATGTGCATCCGTGTTTACAGCAGCACAATTTGTAATAGCTAAATCTTGGAAACAACACAAATTCCCATCAAATGAGAAATGGATAAAAAAGATGTATTTTCATATGATGGAGTACTACTCTGCTACAAAGAAGAATAAACTCGAGGCTTTTATAAGTAAATGAATGCAACTACAGACCATAGTCATAAGTGAAATAAATCAAACTTGCATGTGTAAACATTGTAATGTCTCCCTAGTGTAAGGAACTGAAAAAGTAAATAAGATCCAAAATCTACAATAGATACTGTGAAGGGGAAAGAAACTGCTCAAAAGGAAAGAATAACCACGAATGGTCAAAGGAGAAAAGAAGGAAGGGAAAAAATAATATATACATACACACACATACACAAAAGATAGCTAAGATAGTTATACTACTGATTTCCTTTAGTTCATTGAAAAAAACAGTTCATGCTTATATTGTTTGATCAATTATGCATACCTATATCGTGTAGTCTGAGCAACTACTTAAAAGATAACAATATGCAATATATTAACCATTGTTAATTTATCCCTTTAAATTGTTTTATCTCTTTAAAATATAAAATAAATAAAATAAAATAAAATCAGCATAATGTTAAAGGCATGTAACAATTTACCAAGATGAACCTTAGTATCCTATTTTACTAACATACACTATTTTAAAAAATTACCAATTACAGAGACCTAAAGCCCAAAACAGTCACCAGGGTGGTGGGAACACAAAGGCATCTTCACATGCGACTCTTCCTGACAAGGAAAACTGCATCTATCACGTATAGAAAATAAAGCATATACTGTGTTAACTTTTATTCTACTTTCAGATGCAGAAAGAACCAAAGTATATTACACTGGTCCAAAGAACCCCATCTATTAGATGTAACTATCTAGGTTACATCTGTTTCCCATTCCTACTTTGAACCTTACTGAAACCCCATCTAGGTTCCCTTATCCACAAGGGCAGTTGTATCCATTTCAGGTGTAAACCTTTCCGTTCTCTCTAGAGGACTCAAGCCATTGCAAATGGCATTCTCTCCCTTCTGACACGAAAACCTTTCTGCTTAAAGAATCTGTGACCAGGGTATATGAATGCATCAGGAGGTGTGAAAGGAGTGACTTTTTATCTTCCATGTGAGTTCTCTGATGATCTTTGAAGGTCTCCTTGACCCAGTAACCTTCTGATGAGGTTTTGCGCTCTGCCAGACCTAGGTTTGGCTTATATAGCAATGTCTACGTTCGCATCAGAGCAGTGGTTCAACTGTATGTGGAAACAACTAGGTCAAAACATGCAAAAGCTTAACAGAACAAAGGTTTAATTTCACCCCATGAAAAATTCAACTGGAAAAGGTGCGAAAGAGGATTTTTCCCCATGTATTTACTCAGACACCCTGGATTCTTTTATCTTTTACTATGCTACATTACACCACAGTACTCAGTGTTGACCTGGAAATCATATGTATTTTATTCTGAAAGGGTGCTGATGTTTTCTCAGGGGAATATTTTATTTGTCAGACCTGGTTGTACACAAAACATAGGCATCCATATGCCAGAAGCCAGTCACATAGCCCACTTAGATAAAAGGCGAGATTGAGAAATTCAGACTATGTGCCTAGAGGAAAAAATAAAGTCATGAACAGATTGACAGACTGTATGTTCTCTAAGAGCTATGTAAGTACACTCTGAGTTCATCCAGGACATTCCATCGTCCTTTGAAACAAGAACTATGAATTCTACAATATATCACATTTGCCTTTAGGACAAAATTCTCTCTACATTTACACACACATGGTCTCTTTCTTGAGTGAATTCTGTTTTAATGTAAGGGTAACCCTCTGAGTCTTTCTTACATACATACATTTAACTGCTTTTTCCTGTGAATATCCTCTCATGTTCAATATGGTGGTGGTTTTGCCAGAAAGATTTCCCATAGTTATTATATGAATCAGGCTTCCTCCCTCTCTGAATTCTCTGGTACAAATTTCCATGTTCATTGCACTCATAAAATTTCTCTCCACTATGAGTTCTTTGATGTATTCTGAGGTTTGACTTCTGGCCAAAAGATTTACAACACTGAAAGGGCTTTTCTCCTGTATAAATTCTCTGATGATCACTAAGGATTGCCTTCTGAACAAAATTTTTCCCACATTCATTACATTTAAATGGTTTCTCCCCAGTGTGAATTCTCTGGTGCACTCTGAGAGTTGATGCCCGGGCAAAAGTTTTTCCACACTCAATATATTTAAATGATTTCTCTTCTGTGTGAGTTTTATGATATTGCATAAGATGATCTTTTCACCAGAAAGATTTTGCACATTCATTACACTGATAAGTTTTCTGACCACTATGAGTTCTTTGATGTATTCTGAGGTTTGATTTCTGGCCAAATGTTTTGCCACATTCACTACATTGAAAAGATCTCTCTCCCGTGTGAACTCTATGATGATCTCTGAGAGTGGACTTCTGAACAAAAGTTTTCCCGCACTCACTACATTTAAAGGGTTTCTCTCCTGTGTGGATTCTCTGGTGTCCCCTCAGGGTAGACTTCTGGACAAATGTTTTCCCACATTCATTACATTTGTATGGTTTCTGTGCTGTGTGTATTCGTTGATGAGTAGAGAGGTGTGACTTCTGGGAGAAAGTTTTTCCACAGTCATTACATGCAAATGGTTTCTCTCCTGTGTGAGTTCTCTGATGTTGAATAAGATGGCCTTTCTGACAGAAGGATTTCCCACATTCATTACATTTATAGGGTTTTGTCACCGAGTAAGTTCTCCGGTGTATTTTGCAGGTTGATGCCTGATAGGAACTAATTTCATGAAATTCGTAGGATTTATCCCTAGTTGGTGTTCTGTCACTACATACCAATAAATTCTCTGGGAATGACTAGGGTATGAATGCCTGCTAAAATTATTTCTATGTGCATTACATTTGCAGTGTTTCACAGCCACATTAAATTTATTGTATTCCCCCAGAGCTGACTTCTGAAAGGCTTCTCTGCACTGGTGAAGATGAAACCATTTCTCCCCTGTGTTGATTTTTCTCTGGTAAAAGACAGCTGTCTTACCACAGTTTTCCCTACATTCAATATCTATATGAGATTTTGCGACTGTGTGAGAACTCTTATGTGTGGTACAGTCAGCCTCTTCATAGAAGGCTTTTCCAGTTCCATTATCATGGAAATCTTGCTCTAACATTTGAAACTTCTGAAGCTCAGGAAGATTTTTCTTACAAACTAGGGCTCTTATGTTTTTATTGTGCGCATAGAAGTTCTTTCCAGATTGAGTTCTGTCAAACTTAATTTTGAAAGGCAAATTCTCACAGAAATTATGGCAATCTGTTTTCATTGTTGAATGGTACATATTATTAATAAATTCAGAAATGCTTGGCAAGTTTCTTCCCCATGAGTCACATTTGCAGGAAATGTTCATTGAACAAACTGAAGGGTACAAATTACATGATTTTCCTAAAATGTTCTGTTCATCTCTAGTTAATATTTTATCATTGATGGATATTACTTCCTGCAAATGTTTGTCTTTTATTTTCTTGTTCCTCTTGATCAAGTCAACAAATTTGTAATCTCCCAAAACTGAAAAATACAAAACATCTTATGAATGGCATACCTTTCATGGGTAGGAGTTACACACATACACCCTATGCTGCATGCTATTCTTTGATTTCTCAAAACCAAGTAATTTAAATGTATGTATGAACACATATGCATCTGACTTTTCTCCTCTTTTTTTTTTTTTTTTTTTTTGCGGCACTGGGGATTGAACTCACAATCTTGCGCCGGCCAGGGCAGGCGCTTAAGGCACTGAGCCAAACTCCCGGCCCTGGTTTTTTTGAGGCAGGGTCGCACTATGTAGCTCAGGCCAGCCTTGTGCTCGTGTTGTAGCCCAAGCTGGCCTCGAACTCACAACGCTCCGCCTACCTCAGCCTCCCGAGTGCTGGGATTAAAGGCGTGCGCCACCACGCCTGGCTGACTTTTCTCCTCTTAAAAATAGTATTAATACAATGCACATAGGAGAAGAAACTGGTAATGAATGCACACTTATGCATTCTAGTAATGATGTTATCTAGCATGTACTAAACAAGATTTTCCTAAGTGGGCAGATATGGGAAAGAAAAGAAAATAGAAATTAGTCTTATAAAGGTTTATTTCAGCTACCAGGGATGTGGAGAATATGATAAACATAACAAAGACTACATACTTTATAATAAAAAGATAAATTGAAAGGCAATATTATTAATAAAAAGGGTCTGATACAGAAAAAAATTTGGTTTAGGAAGTAAATTACAGTCTAGGTCCTGATTAATGGTCTACATTTCTCCAGTTTGCTAGCCCTCATTTCCATCAACTCTTCAATAGCAAAGCTATAACAGCACAAACTTCCATATGATTATATGAATTTATAGCTCAGCCTCTGATCCATCTCACAGTTGTGATTCACAGAACTACAAACAAGTACTATATAAATTGAGGAAAAGAAAATTCAGTTTTGAAATGACATTTTAGTTCCATTCTGGGTGTCATCTTTGATTTACTCTGTCAGAACTAAACAATAAGTGAACCTGACCAAACCATTCTACATTTCCATACTTCAATGTGACACAAGGAGTGACGTTTTAAATGGGCTATCATGGAAGATCTTACTATAAATATGACATTTAAGACAGGCCTAAGTTCCTTACATATTCTAAATGCCCATCCTTGATAATTTTTAAAATAAAACGTGTCGCTTATACTTTACCTCTTAACTATGCATGAAATTATATGTGTGTGTATACACGAATGCATAAACACACTATGTGTAAGTTCTATGGGCAAACTTACAGCACTTGTTTGCTTTTGGTGGGAGTCACACCCCAGGCTTTATGTGACAAGTGCTCAATGCTAAGCTACATCATCAGCCTCAACCCAAAATTACTGAGCGAATACTCATGGAATTAGTAACCACATTTAGAAACAGAACACAAATGACTGCACAAAAATCTCAAGGTTTCTTGCCCAACAACTTCATGTTTGTAGCTTATCACTATCCTAATGATCATGGAATCATTTCCTTCAAAGTCTTAGTTTTACTAGCAATGCATGAATTCCTAAAAATCTAGTTGAGTTTTGCCTGTTTATGACCTTTACATAAATGGAACCATTAATACATATCTACATTTTTGCTTATTAATAGGGTTATAATTGATGCCCAAAATTTTATGTGGCTATATCATTCTCCCTTAAAGAACACAATTCTCCATTCTACTGCTGATTACATTAATGTCTGGCAAATATAAGTGATTTATTCATTAATATTGTGATGGATTCCAGAGAATATAAGTATAGATTTTGAAGGGCATATAGTTAGCAAAGATCTTGCCTTGTTACAAGAATAACTGGATAAATCTTCCTCATTTCACAGAGGCTTCACAAGTGCCATCTTCTTCTGGAACACTATCATAATTCTCTAAACCCTGAATTTCTTGCAACTCCATCTCCTGTAAAACCACTGACCCCAATCTCTGATCTCTAGCAACAGAGCTCTCTTAAGTGAGCACTTCGTGTCCATGTAGCCTACTCACAGTACATTGGCAAAACAGCTGTCAGTGATTTCATCCCACGAATTTCTCACCCAAGTCACAGCCTCTTGCTGGCTGGGCTTCACAAAGTTTCCACGCTGTTTTCTCACCATTGTGTTTTCAGTGTAGTCTTTGATTTCCATGTGCATCTGGTTCTTGAACAGCTTGTTCACTGCAATATCAAAAGTCTGGAGATAAGCAGTCATTCCTATGGGAATCCTTAGTTCATCTATTCTTTTCTCTGCAAGGAAATTCTTCTTGTCTTTAGTGTGGTGAGTGCTAGCTGAATCCCAGACTAGCAGACCTCTTTGGCCACCTTGAAAAACAAGTGGCAGTATTCAGTCAACCCACTTCCTGATAACTGCTTGTGTGCACAAGCCTTTTTTTGGTTTCAAGAAGATAAATGCCTGAAACACATTCAATCTTATCTTTCTTGCCGTTAGTGATGATCAGAGGTGGGGCTTTCTCTCCATTCAGACAAACTGCCAAGCTACAGGTAACACATGCACGTTCGTTACCATCAAAGGAACGTAGATTGACGAGGTGCCCTCTGAGCCACTGTCATTTAAGATCTGTGGTCCATAAACACTATAGTCTCAACCATAGCAATCACATTGGAAAGCTGGTATTTAGAAGTCAACGCCATCATCAAAAACCTTGAATGCAAGTGCACATTTAATACCCACAGTATCTTCCAGCTTGAGCAGTGCTGTTGGTCTTAGAAATAGATCTTATCACTGAAAGAAGTCACCCTGCTGTGACACTCTGAATTCATCTGGGGATATTCCTAGCTGTGATGCTATTGCAAGGGCAAATGATTACCACCCCTGCACACACCCAGACTTTGCTCTCCTTTTAGTAATCCATTCACAGATGATGCCTTCCGCCTCAGGAAGTAATGGTTGCCGACCTGTTCCACACTTGCGTTTCTTAGTGTTTCCCTTGTCTACATGTTGACTGAGGTTACTGCACTCTGAAAGCCACTTCAGAACCATTCGGAGATCCAACTTCTTCTCTTTACAGAGAGCTGGAAGATTCTTGCCCTGGGAGTCCTCTGTGATTCCTTTCCTATACTGGATGGAATAGCTCTTTCTTCTTGCACTCATCTTGTATGGGGGTCAAAATATTCTTCCCTTTAAAATCTACCATTAAATCAAGTGTTAATTGAAGACTTACAAGACAGCAGTGGCAACAAAAATGATGCTAAGTAAGAATGATGGTCCACACAAAAGTGACGAAAAATTTCAGGTATCGAATTTTAGAAAACCTTTATTTCACACAGGTGCATTAAGTACATCCATTACAACACATATTGAATTATGAAAATTCACATTAGACACAACCAGGTCTTCATTATCAACTACACACATTATTCTTGAGTAGTCATTCAACATGCAAGTCTCAAGTTTGTCTGTTTACATAGATGTTTACCTCCCCTGCAAAGGCACTTGCTTATGTATTTATAAAAACTTAATTACAATTTATACTATCTAAATTATCTAATTTATATTTAAATTATCTAATGTATATTATCTAAATTATAATTTTTTTTTGGTACTAGGGATTGAACTCACAACCTAGCGCCTGCCAGGCAGGCACTTATGCCACTGAGCTAAATTCCCGGCCCCTCTAAATTATAATTTATATTACTTATATTTACATTTTTATTATAAGTACGGTCAATATTATTTATAGTTATATTGTAATATTTTATAATTCAGTAAGTTCATCATGTGTTCCAATGGACATCCTGAATGCATCTGTCTAGCTGACCATCTTAACTGGGGCTTATTTTGGGGGTAAGGGTTATATTAAGAGTATCTTGAAAAATTATACTAGGGCTTACTTTCAACTTATGTCCTATTTTAAGGGAAATACTAATATATATTATGGGGAGTACTAATATATGAATCCCAAAAAATACAGTTCAGTCTTGCCTGTTTATTACCTTTATGTAAATGTAATCAGTAACACATATCTATATTTTTTGCTTATTATTATGTTTATAATTGTACAAAATTTTACGTGGCTGTATCATTCTTCCTTAAAGAATACAACTCTCTATTCTACTGTTGGTTACATTAATGTCTGGCAAATATAAAGAATTTACTCATCAATATGGTTATGGATTCCGGAGAATATAATTGTAGATTTTGAAGGGTATATAGTTAGGAAAGGTCTTGCCTTGTTACAAGAATAACTGGATAAATTCCTCATTTCACAGAGTTTTCACAAGTTTAATTTCTGGGCAGCGGATACGGACATCCAATAACCCAAATCCTCATTAGGCCTTGGCATTTGTTAACGCTGATTTCATGTCATCTCTACAATTTTACTTTATATTTCACTTTGAGTTTTATTTTGCATTCTATGAAGACTAATGTAACTGAACATGTTTTCAGATTTACAGGCCTTTTAGAAAGTTCCTGTCCAAAATTTTATACCCATTTTTCAATGAGGTCATCCATCTTTTCCTACATTAATATGGAAATTTCTTACCTTTCCAGGTTACTTGTACCTTTCTAAGTTACTTGTACTATATATCTTTTCTCTACTCTATGGCTTTTCATTATTTTAAATATTTTCTCTTATAAACAAAATTCAAATTTTTAATGCAGTCATGTTTGTTAATCATTTCCATTTGACTGGTATTTTTGCAGTTCTTGTCTTTTCGAAAACATCTTGCAATTCAAAGGTCTTAACCCCTAACCTGATCATGTGGAGTCTGTTCCTGCAGAGTTCTTAGCAACTCACCTGGGTGACTCTGGTTTGAGAACTCCTCATCTGAGAACCAAGACGTTTCCCCTTGCTGCAACTTGAAGATCACCTCTGGTCTGAAAACGGAATACCCTGGTAATAGAGAACAGGGGAGTGTGGGGAGTGGCTGAAGCTGGAGATCAATCACACATGCCAAGTGCCTGAGGTGAGCCACGTGAACAAGCTGCACCAGCTCTGAGAACATGGAGAGCCCGAGGCAATCCAAGCAGACAGGTTGTTAGGCAGAGGGTTGTCACATGACATTGACCTGCTGAGCGTATAAATAAAAACATGCTGAGGTTGTTAAGCCATCAGGAGAGAAGGCTCCACCTGACCTCAGTTTTCTGCATTCTGACTCATCTTTTTTTCTTCCTTCTCCACTGCCCTTCACCCCAAAAATTTCAAGAGCTGTGCTGGAACTGCAGATGAGGGCTTAGGCCAGACATATGAGCTTTTGATTTCCAAGTAGAAAAAGATATAACCTCAGGAACAGCACCATAAAGGTACTCACTTGAATTCATCACAGGGAGCTATGGTTCTCATAAGGGTTTAGTTACTTTACACTCCTGAATGAAAAGCCTAAGTAACATGAAACTTAGTAACTGTTCACAAGCATCAGCATATATAAAGGAGAAGCCTACTCTATGGAATTGCCGGGGTAAATGAGGTTCATATGCTCACCCACGGCGATGAGGTGGCTGTAGACCTCCAGCATCACGTCTCTGTACAGGGTCCTCTGCGCAGGGCCCATGCGCCGCCACTCCTCCTGGCTGAGCTCCACAGTCACGTCCTCCAGTGACACCGACGCCTGTAACACACACATCTGTCAATCCAAAGGGTCAGGAATTACAAACAGACATAGGGAAAATCACTTAGGAAAACATTCTTATTATATTTACTATAAAGAACTTAAAAGAATACAATGTACTTTTCAGGTACTCACATATTAAAAACATAACAATTGTTATATACTTATGAGCTATATACAGGAACTATCAATAGACATATTAGTAACACCTTGGTTTTTAAATTCTTATTTTGTAGACAAAGCATATATATAAGCTCTGCACAATTTTTTTCTACTGTTAAACAGACTACAATAGACATATTTGGCAAATTATGGTTTGTGGGTCAAATTTGACTTGTCACCTTGGAACACAGTCACATTAATCTTTTTTTTTTTTTTTTTTTTCAACACCGGGGATTGAACTCACAACCTCGCGCCTGTCAGACAGGCGCTTAAGTCACTGAGCCAAACTCCCAGCCCTAGTTTTTTGAGGCAGGGTCGCACTGTGTAGCTCAGGCCAGCCTTGAGCTCACATTGTAGCCCAAGCTGGCCTTGAACTGCCAATGCTCCTCCTACCTCAGCCTCCCGAGTGCTGGGATTAAAGGCGTGCACCACCACACCCGGCACATTAATCATTTTGTATAGTCTGTGAGGTTTGTTTGTTTGTTTGAGTGGGAAGCAAGAACCAAGACCAGGATCAGGACTAAACATGGACTGCCTTTCGGGGTCCTGAACCCAGGACCTTGGAGGAGAACGAGAGGGGCTCCTTGTGGGGCCCCCGCCCGGCCCGAGCGGCACTGGCGCGCGGGCTTGGAATCAGGGACAACACTCCCCCCGCCCCCCCCCTCCCGTCAGCAACCTGTTGTTTCAGAGGTCTGGCTAAATTGATAGCAACCAAGGAACATCAACCAACTTTTGTACATTCGGCCAGGCCTCTGGTCAGCAACCCAAGCATCACTATACAGCGGGCAATGTAGCAAGTATGGGGGATTCTCTTCTGTCTTGTCTTCTATTATTAATAAAATATTAAAAAAAAAAAGAACCAAGACCAGGAATTGATGCATGGAGCTTCAAAGTGAGCAAAATCACAGCTGGGTTGGACTTAGTGATCTTCCTGCCTCAGCCTCCATGTCTATGGTGTTTCATGTGCTGAGAGAGCAGCACTGAGAAGCACTATCAGAGACTTACTGGTTGTCAAAACTGAACACATTCACTACACAAACAATTACAAAAGAAATCTGCTAACCTCTGTGCTAAACAATCCTATTTAAGAAAAGACTGAAACATAAAAATAAAACACATCTTATAAAATAACAACATAAAAATAACAAAACACATTTTATAAACAAGAATATATGTAGACTGAAAAGGAAGGAATTTATGCAAAATGTGAATTGTCTGATATGAACATTCCCAGCCAAGGTTGAACAAAGAGATATTCTACCTTGCATTTTAGCACTGATAGGTAAATAAGTATGCTTTTCTCATTTTATTTAGTGCCCTGTTTTTTTTTTTGTTTTGTTTTTTTTTGCATTTCTATGCTTTCCCTCGATTTCCCTTTTTAAATGAGCTCCCTATGTCATATTGACTGAAGTGCTGTGCTGTGTTGTATTCTTAAGTGTATGAAGGATGTTATATGCTTCATGGAGAAAACACTGGACCTTCATCCAGACATTGCTTGTGGCATCACTGGCCATTTGTTCATGGTTTCTGAATCACCAATGATACTAAGCAAGATGTCCTTAAATAGAAGTATACATGACTGGACTGCGGAGTGGCTGGGTGATGAAAACGGGGGCAGATGCTCACAAGAACCCAATCCCAGGAGGACCCTCCCAAAAGCTCTTATTTGCTGAGTCAGCATTTGTGGTGACTACAGAACATCACTACCACTAATAATGTCAGTTGCCTATAGATTAACAAATATCATTGAAATGAGATAGACCCACAATTACAATGAGGGATTTTAACACGACTCCCCCAGTAACTCATAGAAAGTACACTGAAAAAACCCAGTAGTGTGGATACAGAACAGAAGCCAACAAACTACAGCCCAAAAGTCCAATGCAGCCCACAACCTCCATGTGTTCTTTTTTCAGAAATGAAGAAAACCACCATCACCAGGTTTTGTTTTGTTTTTTTGTTTGCTCTTTTTGTGGCATCGGGGATTGAACTCACAACCTCGCACCTGTCAGACAGGCACTTAAGTCACTGAGCCAAACTCCCGGTCCTGGTTTTTTGAGGCAGGGTCCCACTGTGTTGCTCAGGCCAGCCTTGCGCTCGCGTTGTAGCCCAAGGCGTCCTCAAACGCACAACGCTCTGCCTACCTCAGCCTCCCGAGTGCTGGGATTAAAGGCGTGCACCACCACGCCCAGCACCAGTTTTTTTTTTAAATAAAATTTTATTGGAGCACAGCTATACTCATTTATGTACTGGCTGTGGCTTCCATAGCACTGTACTGCAGAGTTTACGAGTTGCAACAGGGACCCTTAGTGCCCACACAGTTTACTATGTGACAGAAAAAGTACTCTGAATACAGATTTAAATGACACAAGCAACCTGGCTGGCATATACACAAGAATCCCGACATAATATAATTTTCTAGTGCATGTTGCTCATTTAAAAAAACCAAAATGAAGCAGAAAATATCTCAACAAAACAGAAAAAATTACAGTCATATGAGATGGATGTGGCTCTTAGAGATATGGAGAGCTGCGAAGAACAACATTAATATCTTTAGTGTAAGAACAAAGCTGGGAAAACTGATCATCTGTATTGGAACCTGCGGGGAGACTTGCTTGTTTGCCTGCCGGAACAGATGACACCAGGCGCCACACAAGGCAACAGGAGGATAAAAGCAGAAATATCTTAATTTGCTAAAGGACAAGCGTGTGCCAGTGTGAAGTCCATGGAGCCCACACACAGGGGCATTTCCAACTTGCTACATCCTCAAAGGAAAAATCAAATAGGAAATCAGAGAATACATTGAGAATACCTGAAAGGACAAAAAAACCCACTAAAACTGAAGGGACACAGCTGCAATGGATAGGGTGAAATTTATACTTTTAGCATCTAAATAAAGACAGGATCATTATTATTGGCCTTTCACAAATAAAAATAACAATAAAGACTTCCATCAACAATTGTACAGCAAAAAATTTGATAATCTCGATGAAATAGACCTATTCCTTAGAAACACATAAACAAAATGGACTCAAAAAGACAGACAGACATCTAGCTGGAGATGGTGGTACACAGCTAGAATCCCATCATTCTGACAGGATGAGAGAGAAGGATTGCTTGAGACCAGCCTGAGCAATTACCAAGATCCTATCTCAAAATCAAAAAACAAAAAGGGATGGGGGACGTAGCTCAGTGTGAAGGCCCTGGGTTCAATCCCTACTATGTCTAGTTGCGGTGAGGGGTACACTTGAATGACCTCTTCAGAGATCAAAATTCTCCCACAAAAGAAAACACAAGACCAATCCCCTTCACTAGTGAGTCTACCACACATTTAAAGGATGAAATTCAGTCCTTTAACTCGTCCAATAATACAAAAAATGGAAATACATCCTGATTCAATCCATGAGTTACTCTGAATCAAAACCAGACAAAGAAATTATAAGAAATAAAAATCAATATTCTTCAAGAGTTTAGGTATAAAAGACTTCAAGAAATATGAGCCGACTAAATCCTGAGGCATCACGAAAAGGATGATGTGATGGCTAATCTTATTTTTCAATCGGATTAGTTTGAGAGATGCCAAGGAGATTGGTAAAGTTTCTGGGTATGTCTGTATGGGTCATGGGGGCACAACCTTGGGGACTACACCAGGTCTCTGTCCCCTTCTTTTCTGTGCTGCTCCCCTACTCTCTGCTTCCTGGAACCATGAGTTGAGAAGCTTTGCTTGGCCCAGCCCTTCCGCTGTGATGTCGCTGCCTTACAGCCAGCCAACCATGGACTGAAACCTCTGAACCTGGGAGCTAAAAGAAACCATTTCCTTCCTAAGTTGCATATGTCAAGCATTTTATCCCAGCAACAAAAATCTGACTAAAACAGATAACAAAGGGTCCCTCTTTATGACGGTTCAACTTAGGATTTTCTGATTTCACAATGGGTGGGAAAGTCATATACACTCAGTAGAAACTGTACTTAGTTACAAAAGTTTGTGTTAGCTGATGCCCCCCAAAAGTGTAAGTGTTCTGTTTAAGGTAGGTGAGGCTAAGTTTTGATGTTAGTGTATTACGTGTAATTTTGACTTATGGTATTTTCAATTTATGATGGGTTTATTGGGACATAACACTATCATAAGTGGGGTTATGTATACACTGTGACCAAATATGATTTCTTACACAAATGCAAAAGCTCACCATAAAAAAAATCAATCAATGTAATATATCACATTTATAAATGAAAGAAATAAACCACATAATCATTGCAGTTAATGCAGAAAAGGCATCTGGCAAAATCAATCACCCTTTTATGATAAGAAATATAGAAGAGAATTTCCTCAACACAGTAAAATGCATGCATGAAAAATTCAGAAGTAATACCATACATGAAACTAAAATGTAGAAACATTTCCTCTAAAAATCATGAACAAGACAATGACTGCTGCCATCATTTTTACTCATCGTACTTGCATGTTCTAGCTAGAATAAATAGGAAGGGAAAGGAAAGAAAAATGCCATCAAAATTAAAGAGGGAAATACAAACTGTCTATTCACAAACTATGTCTATTCATATAATCTAATATACAGAAACTACTAAATCCTATAGAATTCACAAGACCTACTGAAGCTATTTAATGAATTCAAGAAAGTTATAGGATACCAGATGAATGTACAAAAATTATTTGTATCTCTATACAGTAGCAATGAACCATTAGAAAAAATTACAGAAATAATTATGTATAATAGAATAAAAATAATAAAATACTTAGGAATAAATTTAATGAAGAAGATGCATGACTTATATGTGCATAAGCACCAGAAAACATTCTGAAAGAAATTAAAGAAAACTTAGGTAAGTGAAAGGACAACTCTATACACATGGTCGGAAGATCTACATTAATAAGACAATGCCCCCAAAAGTGATTCACATACTTAATGAAATTTGTATCAAAGTCCCAATGACTTTTTGCAGAAATGTCAACAGAATGACACGTTAATAGAATGACACATTAACAGAATATGAAATGCGAATAGTCAAAACAACCTTGAAAAAATTAGTTAGAGCACTTGTACTTTCTGACTAAAAAGCATAACGACAGAACAACACAGTCAGGTATGGTGGTACAGGTCTGTAATCCCAGGATTCTGGGAAGCTGAGGCAAGAGGATAGCAAGTTTGAGCCCAGCCTGGGCAACTCAGTGAGAACCTGTATCAAAATTTAAAAAAGAGTTAGAAGGTAGTTGTAATGGTTGATACACTGTGTCAACTACTATAACTAAGGGACTCAGCAGGGGGCAGGGATCCTCACTTTGTAAACATCCTCATCCTGTGCAAGAGGAGAGCAACAGATTTAGTGCTACACCTGCCCTGTGCCTGCTTACAATAAAAGGGAGGGAAAAAGGATTGCTCTTCCCCCTTTTTGCTCTTGCTGCTTTTGGTGTCTTCTGCTGCCTTGAAGTGTTGCCCCTGTGCCATGCCATCCTGCACTGGAACCAGCTGATTACTGACTGAAACCTCCACAAACTGTGAGCTAAGTAAATCTTTCCTTCCTTAATTTTGGGTGTCAGGTATTTTGTCTCAGCAATGAGAAAAATAACTAAGACAGAAGCCTATTCTGAAATCTCTGGAACTGCCTCCTGCTACCTTAAAATAAAACAAAACTGCAGTACTAGCATAAATATATTTAGATCCATAGAAAATAATTTAGAATCACAAAATAAAACCATAGCTGGGCATGGTGGCGCATGCCTTTAATCCCAGCACTCAGGAGGCTGAGGTAGGTGGAGTAATGTGAGTTTGAGGCTGGCTTGGGCTACAATGTGAGTGAGGCCAGCCTGAACTACATAGTGTGACCCTGTCTCAAAAAACTAGGGCCAGGAGTTTGGCTCAGTGGCTTATGTGCCTGCCTGACAGGCATGAGGTTGTGAGTTCAATCCCTGGTGCCACAAAATAAATAAATAAATAAAAATTTTTAAAAAATAAAAGCATATATTAATCATTCAATAGAAAAAAAATTCTGTTCAACAAATATTACTTCAACAACTATTACTAAGAAAACTGGGCTGCCACATGCAAAAAAATAAAGCTGCCATACTAAAAAATATTGTCTCAAAATACAACAAAGACTTTAATATAAATTTAAGCTATGTAACTTTTTAAAAAATTTCTGTAACTCTTAGAAGAAATCAAAAATAAGACTTCATAACCATGCATTGGGCAGTGGCTTCCTAGATATGCCATCAAAAGCACAAGAAATCAAAGAAAAGAATAAACTTGACTTCATCAAGATAAAAAACTTTTATATTAAAGGATACTATAAAAAAACATCATGACATTAAAAAGAAAACTAATACATTTGGATAGTTTCCTCTCCAAAAATGATTAACACATATCCAATTACCACACATGCAAAAATAATTTAATATCATTACTCATCAGAGAAATGCAAATCAAATCCCAAAGCAGATTCATTTCATAGCTGTAAGGATAGCCAACATTTTACAAAGAAGAAGAAGAATAACCAGTGGTGGCAATGATGTGAAGAAAGTGAAGCCCTAATACACCACTGCTGGCTGGAATGTAAAATGGTACAGCCGCTATGGAAAACAGGGTGGCAGTTACTGAAAAAGATAAACCTAGGGTACCATATGACTCAGAAATTCCACTCCTAGATTTGTGCCTAACAGAGATAAAAGCACATGCCTACCTAAAAATTTGCATATGTCTGTTAACAGGAACATTATTCTTAAGATCCAAAAGGTAGAAACAACCTAATCTTCATCACTTGATGAGTGGCTAAACAAAATGTGGTATAGTCACATGATGGAGTATTGTTCTGTTATGAAAAGAAGCTATATCCATTATATACTATAAGATGAATGAACCTTGAAAACTGTATGCAAAGGGAAAGAAACTTACAAACACATATTATTTCATTCATTAGAAATGTCCAGAAGAGGCAATATATAAAGACAGAATGCAGTTTAGTCTAGTACTGGAGTCAGCTATGTCCAGGACGGGAGTAGTAATAGGAAAGATATACAGCATCTTTCTGAAGTCATGAGAATGATCTCGGCAATGATTACATAGCTCTGTGAATATACTGAAAATTATTCAATTGTATACTTCCAGTGTATGAATTAAATAGTCATATGAATTCCTCTACAAAAACTGTTTTAAAAAAAAGGACACTAGAAAAATTAGCATTATTTGGTTCTCTGTTTCCTACTAAAGAATTTAATTCATAAGTCAAAAAACCAGCCACGAGAATAAACCAAGGTTAGATTGCTTAATAGGTATATTTTTCCAAATATAGAAAGAAATAACAGTAATCTTCAAATATTTTTGAGATGAGAAAATGAATAACCACTTCCCAACTAAGCTGATGAGAGCATAAAGTTGATGTCAAAACCGTACAAGATATTCCATCGAAGAAAAAGTACAGGACAGTATCTCTCCATTATGCAGACATAATTGGAGCACAACCAACTGAACGCCGAGAAACAGTAAAAGATAACACAGCATGGCCAGGCCTTCATCAGTCTATCAGTAGCCATCACCTGGATGATTCTCAGCCGTCCTTTATAAAATCCATGATACCAAAGCATGCTGAGAAATAACTCACCTGAGATATGTTCATTTTCTGCTGCTCGTGGGAGAGTGTGGAGAACTGAGAAGGATATGCTGAGGACAGAGAAAGAAATCATGAAAGATGTATTCAGCTTCTGTACGCCCCTGCCCGACACCTCACCCCACCAGCGAGCGAGGAGGCGCCTAAGGAGAAACGTTCCTGACCCTTGAGGCGGGCGCACATTCCAAATATGGGCAGCTGTAATGTGATCACATAGGTATAACCTTATGTGACTGTAATTATTTTTGTACTAATTAAAAAGTTTCTTTAAAAGTCTGAAAAAAATCTCCAAAATTCATATGAATACCCTATTACACACACATGGAAAAATCAATAGAAAATCTTTAAAAGGAGAGTTTGTAGCCAGAATACTTTCTAAGCTTTTAGTACATGGGGGCAGTTGTTCAGATGCACTTGAGGAATTCGCCTGTAGGAGGAGACGGGCCAGGTCTGCCCTAGGAGACCACGGGCAAATCATGACCTCACGCTGCACATTTTTTAAGGTTTCAAAAGAGTCAGAAGTAACATGCTTCCTTGTGTTACCATTTTGTGATCCTGTGTGCTCAGTTTAGAGGACGCGTCAGCAGCACAGCTCCACGGCTACATGTTACATACATGGATCAGGAAAGTGTGAGGGAAGACAGGAGAAAAAGGAGCTACCTAAGGAGGATGGTGAGATGTCCTCGATCTGATGGCTGTACCTTCCTCAAAGACCACGGAGAAAAGCCTGCCCAGAAAGTGGCTTTTTCTGCCTGACAGTCGCCCACACCTCTTCCCCCACAGCTCACCTCCTTCTGCAGGCTGGTCTACACTGCTGCTCAGGGTCCCACAGTCTGTGACGGCTTCTGGGTGTGGAGACATCATCAAGCCTGGCTCTCTCTAGGCTGGGGGATGACCAGCTACTTCCTGTTGGGGCAAATCAGGACCCCACCCCATCTGGTTCCCTGGTCCTTCCTGGGTTCTTCTGCATTTGTTCCAGAGCTCTGAGAGGGGGCCTCTCCCACAGATCTCTTCTCCCAGGTGGGACGCTTTCTCTTAAGCTGCTGCTTTTCAGACACACCAGAGCTGCTCCGTCCCCGAACTGCCAGGACCCGGGCCTGGGGAACAAACTCATTTTAGCTGTAATATTGGAGAGCAGTGTTCTCTACCTTGGCGCCAATGATATTTGCAATCACATAATTCTTTGTTCTGGGGAGCGTTCTGTGCACTGTGCGATATGTAGGAGCATCAGTCAGCAACCCACAGATGCGAGCCCCTCCTCCCAGCTATGAAAAATGGTCACATACATTTTCACAGTCCTTTCGGAGCCTGATCCCCCTGACTGAGAACCACCGATACAGCGCCTGAAACCTGATTCTGGCAGAACTCCTTACCAGACCCTGGCTATCCATTCCTGCCCACACTGGAAATGTGGCAGGTGCCCAGCTTGAAATAACATTTGGATCAACGGAGAAAACACAGCATGTTCTCTAAGTGACTTCTGTAACTTTTTAGTTTTTCATGCAGTTGCTACAACATTTAAAATGACACGTGAGTCACGTTCTGTTTCTGTGGGACGGCAGCGCTGCGGAGCATCAGACGGACCCCGGGCTCTAGGGACAGCCTCAGACCGGCGGCCACACAGTGAGCTGCTGTGTCCTCTGACTTCACAAGCTTCCTCCTGGGGACCTGGGCACGAGTCCCCAGCTAGAGTTGTGCAGGCTGCAGGGGCAGCTTAGATGGGCGGGAGTGCACAGGGCGGGTGCCTCGGACGGCTGCACTCTGGTCGTGCACCCCGCCCGACTTTGGAGCCCCGCACACAGGCACATTCCTAGCAGAGGCAGAGTTCTCTCGTCCTCACTTACCTCAGCCCTGAACGTGGGGTGCTGAAGACCCAGGAAAATGCAGGTGGGGAATGAGGTAGGGAGGTCGGGCTGAGTGCGCAAGCGCCCGAGCAATGAGGACAGCCACTCCCAGCATGCTGCACGGCGGCCCGCTGCCAGGGCTACAGTTCCCACAAGGCTTTGCACTTAAGCGTCTTTCCCCCCCCCCCCCCCTGCTTTGTTTTCTTTTTCGTTTTCATTTTAGTCTTGCAGAATTTCACTTTGGTCTTTGGAGGGAGAAACTATTGCCAGCCTGTCTTGTTACCTGAAAGTCAGGTTCTCCCAGAGCCTCATACGTTATATATCAGACGTTTTTTGACCTAACATAACATGCAGTGTGTAATCCTTGATTGGATTCTGGTTGAAGAAAACAAGCTGCAGCCTACATTTGCAAACTGAGGAAATTGCATATGGACCAGATACTGAAAACATTAAAGAAGTTACCGTGACTTCTGCTATTTGTGATTCCATTGGAATGATACAGATAATTTCACTCTTTTTAGAGATGCACTTCGAAGTGTTTCACGTTGTATTGTAAATTTATTCCTTTAAAAACAAATAGAAAAAGAAAAACCACGCAATATTAAAGCTTTTTACCCCTAGGGCCTTGGGTGAGGGCAGTGGTAAAGTGCATGATTAGCATGCCAGAGGCCTTGGTTTCCACCTCTTGAACCACAAACACACACACACACACACACACACACACATTCTACCTCTAGAATATGAGTATTCTTATTTTACTGTTTTCTACTTTTTATTTAGTAATTTAAGAAAATAATATTTGAAATACCATTTTAAAGTGTGCCTTTGAATTCAGGTCTCCCAAGAGAAGACAGACATATGCAGTTTTTGTGACTAAAGCTGTAAAATGTAACAAATCCTAGAAAATGTAGTTCATCATTGTCATACAGAAACAAATGTGGAGGAAAAAAAACATAAGTAATAAGTGTGATCCTGCTGGTGATCCCAGCACTCTGGGAAGCTGAAGTAGGAGGATCACAAGTTTGAGCTGAGGCTGGACAACCTAGTTACTTAGCAAGACCATGCCTCAAAATAAAAAATAAAAAAGGGCTACAGGTGTCTCTCTCAAGAGAGAACTGCATTCCCATGTTCATACAGCATTATTCACAATAGCCACAATATGGAAACAACCTAAGTATTTGTTGATGAATGGATACAGAAAATGTAATATAGGTTATTATTCAGCCTTAATAAAGGAGATTCATTTGCCACAGCACAGATTAACTTGGAGAACACTAAGGTAAGTGAAATAAGCCAACATATAATGAAAAATATTGTATGATCTCATTTATGTGTATAATTGAAAAAAGTAAACTGTATAGAAATAGAGAATAAACCTGGTGTGGTGGTACACACCTGTAATCCCAGCACTCAGGAGGCTGAGGTAGGAGGATCAATGTGAGTTCAAGAACAGCCTGGGCTACAAAGTGAGTTCAAGGAAAGACAAAAAGAAAAAGAAATTGAGAATAAAACAGTGGGTTACCACGGGTGGGGAGAAAGTCAGGAGAGGTGGTCAAAGGATACAAACATGGAGGTATGCTGGATGAATAAATCAAGGTATCCACTTGTACAATAGGACTAAATCAATACTATGATTTGTGTCTCAATGTCCCCCCACAGCCTCATGCACTTTTAGATGGGACTTTTTTTGAAGGTAACTGAATCCAGTTTGTGATTGATTCATGGTTCAATACTAGGATTAAGTGTTCTTAGTCCTAGTGATCACTGGATCAGTCCACTGACTGGATTGGCACCACCCTAATCCAGGTAGACTGGATACAATATAAGGCACAGAAAGAGTCTCATTACTTTTGCTATCTTCCAGGCCATGAACTGTTGCCCCTCTGCCATGTGTGACCAGCGATTATGAACTGAAGCCTCTACAAACTGTGAGCTAAATAAACCTTTCTTCCTTTAAATTGGGGTATTGGGTATTTTGTCTCAGCAATGAGAAAAAAATAACTAAAACAGTCAATAATACTGTATTTGAAAATTTTGCAGAGTGTAGAATTTGAGTGTTATTATACACATGAAAAAATGTATGTTAATTTGCTTGACTATATAGCATTACACTATGTATAAGTACAAATAGTTTTCAACTTATGATGGTTCTACTAAGGATATTTTTATTTTATGGCCATGTAAACACAACACACATTCAGTAGAAATTATACCTCGAATTTGGAATTTTGGTCTTTTTCTCGGCTAGGGGCATGGGGCAGGACACATTTATGCAATACTGGCCAGTAGAAAACTGCAGCTGCCAGCCAGCCACACACTCACTCCTAAGGGCTGCCAGTGTGTTTGGAACAGTGTGTTTTATACTTTCATATCCCACTGACTTTAATGAGTTACATAAGATACTCAATACTTTATCATAAAATAGGCTTTGTGTTCAATGATTGTGCCCCACTTACTAATGTAAGTATTCTGAACATGTTTAATGTAGGCTAAACCATGAACTGCACATTGAATGCATTCTGAACTTACAATATTCTCCGTTTATGATGAGTTTATCAGGGTATGACCCACCAAAATTGATGAATATCTATGCATCAAAACATCACATTGCACACCGTAACTACAATAAAAGCAGACTTTAAAAAAAATCAATCTTATACCTAGCAAAACTGACCTTCAACCCACGTGTGGTGGTGCACGCCTTTAATCCCAGCACTCAGGAGGCTGAAGTGGGTGGAGCGTTGTGACTTCGAGGTTGGCTTGGGCTACAACGTGAGAAAGACCAGCCTGAACCCACACAGTGCGACTCTGCCTCAAAAAAAAAATAGGGCCAGGAGTTTGGCTCAGTGGCTTAAGTACCTGTTTGGCAGGCGTGAGGTTGTGAGTTCAATCACTGGTACCGACCAAAAATAAATAAATAAAATAACTGACCATCAAAAATTAGGAAGAAAGTAGAGCATTCCCAAACTGCCCAAACTGTAACAGGAAATGCCCCCCGCCAGTATATTTCAGTTTCTTAGTTGCCCAGGTAACAGTTCCTGTTCCAGTTCCAGTTGCTTCTGTCTCCTAGAAACAGCTGGTCCCTGTGATGCATAGCTGGTCACTATGACGCATATTGTAAGAACCAACCCCTGACTAATATGATAAGGCATTCTGCCTCGGTATTTCCTACTTGCTTACCTCATATAAGCCCTAGGCCACCAGAGATCAGGGCCTGATAGTCTGGAAATGATCCCAATCAATCCTCATCAATGTAAATAAATCTGCTTCTAAATCCTGGGTGTTGTTTCAGTGTTTTCTGTTTGCTGTTGCAAGATAAATAAAAACATAAGGGGTTTATTATGTGCCTTGGTTACTTTTTTCTCTTTGCTGAGACAAAATACTCAACACCTAAAATGAGGGAAGGAAAGGTTTATTTAGCTCACTGTTTGTGGAGGTTTCAGTTTATAATCAGTTGACTTCAAGGCAGGGTGGCATGGCACAGGAGCAACACTTCAAGGCAGCAGCAAGCAAAAGTAGCCAGAGCAGAAGGGGGGCAGAGAAAGCCTCTTCTCCTCCCTTGTATTACACACAGGCTACCCCCACCCCTCCACAGAGGGTGTAGCACTCACAAAGTCTCCTTGCCCTCTTCTTGCACAGGAAGATATTTACAAAGCTTCCTACGGAGTCTCTCAGTTAAACTTCTCAACTTCTCAAACTGACACAATATATCAACCATAACAAAATGTCTGTTTTCTGTAAGAAATTCGGTCCTTCAGGTTTAAATGAAAAGAAACTAGACAGTAACAAAAACACATATGCAGAAATAAAGCCCTCTCATAAAGGGAAATATATGGAAAATTACATAGAAGTTAGTATCAGTGTAACTCTGGTTTGTAAGTTCACTTTTCTCTACATGGTTTATGAAACTAATGTATAAATAATTATTACAGTAGAAGACATGCTAAAATTGATCTTCCTCAAAATATTCCTTTTTGCTTTGAACACACTCATCACTCTTGCCACTTCCTGAAGTGGTTCTGAAAGTCTGACTTTTTAAATTACACTGCTGTTGCTGCCTCTGTTGGAGACCACTACGAAGCAGCTCTCAGCAGGATTTAAAATTAATTGGCTTTTTATTTATCTGTGAGCCTGTCCTAGGCCTAGGCCCCTTGGCTGGCAATGGGAGCTGATTCATAGTAAGCAAACCTCTATGAATCACTGGTCCTGGCTGAGGCCTGTAGTGGCCTGTGAGGTCAGAGATACCTCAAAGGGCAAGATAAAGAAGGCCGCAGCTGACATCTGGGCTCTACAATCAAGTATGTAAATAGACACTACAGCTGCAGGCATCTTACCCTGCAGGTATCTCAGTCCCACCACAAATGCCATCTTGGAGATAAGATAGTTTTCCCTTTTTTGGCATTTTTACTACTTGGAGATGTCCTTGAAGTGACTCCCAAGGTCCTGCTCAGTTCCGACACCTCCCTCAGTATCCCCTTTGTCCACAATGGAAAGAAATACAGGTGGTCCAGAGAAGCACTTTGTCTTAGCCCTAATCATAGCTAGAGTCAAGAACTCTGTAAGGGTTTTGATCCTCCTGGAGCCCTAAAATCATACCACTTGTCTCATTTATTTAAGCTTTCACCGTACACTCGTTCAGGAGATTGGGGATCTAGGCCGGGTCCCCAATATGTCTCCATGTCCTGAATCCATTCAGAACATTTACCTTCCACGGTCATTTTAACTTTGCGGAAAAGCCAGAACTTGCAGGATGCCAGATCTGGTGAATAAGGTAGATGAGCACCACCTTATCTTAAATGCTTTATGGCCTGATTCTTCCTTAAATGACACTTGGCAGCAGCAGTCATCCTATTTTTGATCACACTTTGCAAAGACACGAAAGAGGTCTTCCAGAATTGCTTCAGAAGTGGCAAGAAAGATGGGATTGAACTGAGGGGGAGCATTTTGAGGGGGACAAATGGTGATATTTTTTATTGTAACAAAATTGTTTTAAACACTGTATTTTTGACCAGTCCTGTATGTTAGTGCACAAATCACATTTTCATAGATTGTATTTGTATTTACTTGCCATCACGACGGTCTTGAGGTGTGATTTCTTTCCAGAATGTTTGTACATCTAGGATATAACTCTAGCCTGGACTGTTACAGGATCCAAGGTTGATGGTACTCTGGGCTAGTTCTGATGTGTAAAAGCTAGCGTCAAAGAGAAGCTGGAGAGACCAGTGCAGAGTCACACAGAGGTGCTTGTTCCGCCTTTGTGGAAACTCATGTTTCCCAGGAATTGAACACTTACAGAGTATTTTGGGCTAAATCACATAAGCCACTTGACAGAAGACTGGAAATTTCAAAACTTTTCAGCAATAATTTTGACGAAATGATGTCACCACAGTATGAATAACCCTCACACATCTGTAACATCAAGGCTGAACGTCCTTTAGGCCTAATTCATCCTTTTATTATGTAACCTCTGTTTAAGTTCTCTTAAGGGACACAGACCTTTGAGTTTTGATAATTCCAGTAAAAGAGGTAAGAGTGATAGATATTACCTACTGATCATTTAATATGTCAGGCACTTTTTAAGTGACGGACACAGAAAATGTCCAAAATAGAAAATGTAGAAAAGTGAATCAGAAAATGTCTCCAAAACAAGGACTGCAGGTTATTCCCATCACGATACACCTTCCACAGATGAAGCAGCTACGGCACATGAAAGAGAACCAAAGCCAACCCTTGTCACTCTGCTACTTGAGGAACAGAGAATAAAGAGCCAAGTGGCAAAGACAGTATGGCAGAATCTAATGGATCACATGAGGACCCCAAATTCACTTATCTGATTTTTAAAATCCATTTACCGAGGCAGAATCTATGTGACAGAATCTAATGGATCACATGAGGACCCAAAATTCACTTACCTGATTTTTTGGGGGGGGTACCAGGGATTGAACTCACAACCTCACACTTGCTAAGCAGGCTTGTGCCGCTGAGCTAAATCCCTGACCCTACTTATCTGATTTTTAAAATCAATTTACTGAGGCATGATTTATGTGAAATGTGTATTTTCAGTACATTCTGTATTCTGAAAATTTGCACAGCTTCATAAACACTACCACAATCTAGATGTAGAACATTTTAGCACACAAAACTATTTACTTGATAACTGACTCAGTGACTCTCACCAACTCCTCCCCACAAGCATCCAAATTTGTTCTCTACTGCTCTAGATCTGGTATGAGTTTCTTAGAATTTCATGTAAGCAGAACATGGTTCTAGTCTTTAGTCCCTGACTCAGAATAATCCTGTTGAGATTTAACATTGTTGTTACATGAATTAGCGGTTCCTTCCTTTCATTGCTGGGTGTCATTCCATCATAAGGCAGGACCCATAATAAGCTTAAGTTTCTTCTTGAAAGATGTTTTGATTTTTTTCCAGGCAACATGAACATTTCTGTATCATTCTGTGTTTTTATAAACAACTAGAATGAAAATCGCTAGTTATAGGCAAAATTTCATTACCTTAACAAGGAACTAGCAAATGGGTTGGCAATGCTTTCACATCATAGTTTTAATTTGCACTTCCTTGTTTACTAAAGTTTTATTTGTCTTTTCCAGTACTTATGGGGCACCTATGTAATTTCTTTAGTGAATGCCTGTTTCATTATTTGCCTTTCATTTGCTTATTTTTACTAGCTTCTGTTATTACAAATGTTCTTTATATAATGTAGATGCAAGTCCTTTGTCAGGTATTACTAGAGATACTGTCTCCCAGTCTATAGTTCTCTCATTCATTTTCATAATAAAATAAATCCCAACTTACTTTTTATGTTTCCTGTTTTTTTGTGTTCTACCTTAAAAATTTCTGAGTACCTAAAAATACACTACTTCGGTATTTTAATTGAAATTTTGCACATTATTTTGTTTACATAAATTATTCTGAACACATTTTGAAATTAAAATACATCAATGTACAGTTATTTTAGCAACATTTTAAAAAATTGTCCTTTTCTCATCTATTCTGAAACATTTATTGGAAGTCAATTGATGTCTTTGAACTACAACCTAAGTAGCAAAAAAAAGTACTGCTCCTACTCAAAAATCAATGTCCTGGCTGGGCAGGATACTGTTTTTCTTGAATGCATTAAATATGTAAGATCACAAGGCAAAAAGAACCCAAAATCTGGAGAGCTAGGTGGCTATAGAAACAAGGATCCAAGCAATTGCATAAATGGGACCAAGAATGTCAAACACCTAAAGTTACTTCAGTGGAACACAGACAACATGCATGATCAGAGGGTAATTTCAACAGAAATGGGAACTATGATAAAATGTCAGGTATAAAAATTACAGTAACATGAGGAAGGAAGTTATACCCCCACCAGTGAGCCAGCTGGAGGGCAGACCCAGGAAAGGACACCCCGCGCCCCCAGCCCCATAAGCAACCAGCTGATTCAGAGAACTGTATTGTTTGATTGACTTTGCAAGCCTAAAGCTGGTAGTCTGAGTAACTATATAGAGGATAACAATATTCAATACAGTAACTATTGTAGATTTCCTACTGTCTTATCTCTGTTTTTACTTTATTGTTGTTTTATAACCTTAAAAAAAAGAGTAAAATGCAGAAGGAAAGAAAATACAGTAACATAAATGATTATCTGCCAAAGGCCCATTAATATACTAAACACTACTGGAGTCAGTGACGCTGAAGACCTGCCTGGGTGTGGGTGTGGGTGTGTGTGTGTGTGGATGTGGTGTGTGTGTGTGTGTGTGTTTTCTATGTATTTGTGATCCTATAACAAAGTATATAGTAAACACTGGTTTCTTTGAAGAGGCAGTTTGGTAATGATGGCTCTTTCTGTATGCATGTATCACAGGCAACAAGATGGGGACTGTGGTCTGGCAGTCTGAATGTGGAGATACTACCTGTGAAAGGTTCCTTTGTTGTTAATATACACTGAGACAAATTGTAGCCAAGGTGAGAATAGTTGTTAAGCAAGGGGACACAATGTTAAACTCTTAAACCAATGAAATACCTAGCAAGTGGAATGAACATATCCAGACATAAACACACAACTCAAAAACTACTCACATACATTCAATGCTGTAATTCACATTGTGTTTATTTTTTAAGTTTTTATTCTAGTGAATGTGTATTAATTAATATTAATATATTACATTGTTTTCACATTACATGTAAAACAGGTCTTTAAATAAAATTTCTAGATAAAGGTTATTACTTACCTTTCTCAAACTGTTATTTGTCCTTTGTACATCTGAGCAATAAGGAAGTGTGATGATTTGCTGAAACTTTTATACATTCAAAACTCAGTTATAAAATATGAGGTACCATCTTTTGGTGAGGGATTTTCTCTCCATATGTTCAAATATTAGATTTGTTCCCTAATAGTTACCTGATAAGGGAGAGTAATAGAAAGATATTGTTGGCAGTATCTCCAGATGACTTTTCTGATATACAGTGAGTTCAGGATGTCCACAGAAATTGTTTTCATAGGTTTTCAGTAAAGGTAAATGAGTTTTTTATATGAAGTATACCAAATCCTGAAACTCAGCAGAGAAGTTTACTTTCTGGGTGTAAAAAGCCCAACTGTGCACTTGGAGGGGGAAACTCATTCCAGAGAACCAGTTTTTGAAACTATTTCTCACCATTTTATATGCTTTTGAATTCAAGGTATGAACCAGAAGTAATCTCCATTCCATTCAGATGAGGACTGGAAGAAAATACTGAAAATTTGAGAGATGCATTTAGTAAGACTCATTATAATTGATCCCAATATTCTGCTGGCTAAAGTCTAACAATATGATTCCATCTGGATAACAGACTGCTTGAGAAACTCTGGCTAGGTTTAGCACAAGACAAAAAGAAAGTGGCTATTGGTGAGAAACTTAACAGTCATTGTACGACATACGGGCCTTACACTTGTGTAAGTCAAACTGAGGGCTGACTTATGGCAGATTTCTCCGCATCCATCACCTTCATTTCTTTTTTTGTGTACACTCAGATCTCTATCCTTTATGTATTTTGTGCTGTAGTAAAAAAAAGTTAGTCTTCATTAAATCAGCACATATTTCTTTCTAGGTTTTTCTCACTACAATTCTTTTGAAGGATGAATTTTGATTGGTCACGCAAAATCTTCATATTTTCCTTACTTTCAAAGAGATTTTTTGCAACACAGGTTTTCTGAGGATTGAATTCATAGATTATTTTCTGAGGAATGAATTCACAGATTATTTTCTGTATTATCTTTAATGAGTAAATTTTTTGATAGCCAACAATATCTGCACTGACTGAAAGATTTGCTTACATTTTCCATACTCTACATTCATATACTTACTCCCCTGTGTGGACCTTATGATGTTCTCTTAGGCTTGATTTCTGGCTGAAAGTTTTCTCACATTTATCACACTTGTAAGGTTTCTCCCCAGTGTGAGTTCTCTGATGCACTCTGAGGTTAGATTTCTGACTGAAAGCTTCCCCACACTGGTTACAATTATAGGGCCTCTCTCCTGTGTGAGTTCGCTGATGCTTTCTGAGGACTGACTTCTCGCTGAAAGCTTTTCCACACTCACAACATGCATAGGGCTTTTCCCCTGTGTGAGTTCTCTGATGTCCTCTCAGATTTGATTTCTGCCTGAAAGTTTTGCCACACACATCACATTTATAAGGTTTCTCCCCAGTGTGGGTTCTGTGATGTACTCTGAGGTTTGACTTCTGACTGAAAGCTTCCCCACAATGATTACATTTATAGGGTTTCTCCCCTGTGTGAATTCTGTGATGACCTCTAAGTTGTGATTTCTGACCAAAACCTTTTCCACACTGATTACACTTGTAGGGCTTCTCTCCAGTATGTGTTCTATGGTGTTTTCTTAGGCCTGACTTCAGTTTGAAAGTTTTCCCGCAATCATCACATTGATATGGCCTTTCCCCTGTGTGGGTTCTCCAATGGTTCCTTAGGCCTGACATATGGCTGAAAGATTTCCCACATTCACTACATTCAAAAGGTTTCTCCCCAGTGTGAGTTCTCTGATGCACTATGAGGATTGACTTGTAGTTGAAAGATTTCCCACATTCAATACACTCAAAGGGTTTCTCCCCAGTGTGAGTTCTCTGATGTATCCTTAGGCCTGACTTCGCACTGAAAGCTTTCTCACATCCATCACATTTATACGGTTTCTCTCCAGTGTGAGTCCTGTGATGTTTTTTTAGACGTGACTTCTCACTGAAAGCTTTCCCACATTCATGACATGAGTAAGGTTTCTCCCCAGTGAGGCTTTTCTGAGGTGGTCTCGGATGTGAATTCATAAAGCAGGATTTTCCACATGCATTACACTCAGATGGTTTCATCTTTATAGGAATTCTGTGATGTACATTAAAAGTCAATGGGCAGCTAAAAATCTCTGTACCTGGGTTATCTGGTGGGTGAGTTCTCTGATGTGTTAGGAGGGTTGAATTTTGGCTGACAATGTTTCCGTGCTCAGAGTGCTTTATCTCGACATGAATTTTCTGCTGTTCTCTCATGTGTGACTTTTGGGTGAAAGATCTTCCTGCTGCGTCAGTTTTCTGAGCAGTCCTACTGAAACCATTTCCATTAAACTCACAGTGATTCTTACCTTGACAAATGCTCTGAGAGACAATGATTGATTTGTCATGTAAATTTCCCCTGAATGTGTTACATGTGGAAGATTTCTCTTTTTGGTAGGCACTCTGAGATGGACTAAGAGAAGCCTTTTCTAGGAAAGCTTTCTCACTTCCATTATGTTTAAAAGCTTGTCTCGAATTCTGAACTGTCTGCTGCTGAATAGGTTCTACTTTATGACTGAGGTCTTTCTCTCCAGTATTCTTTCTGCAATCCTTAATGCTGGGTAGCCAGTTCTCAAAGCAGTTAAGATCGCCAGCCTTTTCTGTTGAATACTGAAAGCACGAGACCAATGAGTTGAGACCCCGGCTCTTGGGCCCTGGAGGGTCACACTGACAAAGGGTCAGTCTTGCAGGGAAAATATCTCTGTCTGAATAATGTGGTTTTCTGGAAGTTTCTTGGTCTGTCGTCAGTGATTTGCTGGTGAATGCAACTTGCCACAAATGTTCTGGGCTCTTCTCTAAGAATTTATCAGGTTGGTAATCTTCTAAAAATGAGAAAAATAAAAATACTTTATGATACTTCACACAGCTCTTATTAATGGGGCTTACAAAATGTGATTGAAATATACAATGTTTAAATTTTAAAAAATTAATACCATAAAAGACCCATTACTATTTATCACCCTCTGGTTACTCCCCCTTGCACTGAACACTTATCTCATCATTCTGGTCACTTTCTTAAGCAGTTCTGGACATCCTCTTTCATGAGAGTCTCTACGAGATGTGATGAACAATACAATGAATTCTGCTGCTCAGTGTCATCCAAGAGAAAAGCAAGTTCCTAAAAACACTACAGTACATTCTCATTCACCTTCTCTGGCAACGTGCAACTTTCAGTTCTTCCCCAAATTCAAAATGACCACAAAAAGTACAGGTTTTTAATTAAGCTAGGACATCAAGGGAATCATGACAATACAAGACAATACAGAACAGCTTCACATAGTAGGAAGAACTTTCGGTTTAAAGAACTTTTTATACTAGAAAGTAGAAATAAATGTACTTGACATCTTAATATATAATTTTCAAAATAGAGGAGAAAAAAGGACATAAAGGAAATAAATAATTGAGAATGGAATTTATTTACAAGATTGAAGATCCTGGAGCCAAAAACTCAGAGAACATCACCAACTCACCAAAGGTTGTCAGCACTAAGTCCATAACAACAAAATCAAAACACACCAGGTAGCAGTGGCTTACACTGAGCAGGGTTTGCACTATGAAATAACTCTAGATCCTAGATTCTTTTTTATTTTTCTGTTGTGGTACTAGTTACTGAAACAAGGTCCTTCACTCTGACCTACTTATCCCAAGACTTTTTTTAGACAGTGTCTAAGTCAATAAATTGCTTCTCTGGGCTCAAATTTGTGATCCTGCTGTCTCAGGCTCACAGAGTGCTGGCATTACAGGCATGCACCACAATGCTACACCAGAGTCTAGATTCTTGCTCACTTAAATACTACAGTGGTTGGATAAATATTAACTGACATGATGCTGGTTACAGTGCTGCTTTTCCTATTCCATTCAGTCACATCAAAATTAAGTGGAAAGATATCCCTTGCTTAGAGATAGGAAAAACCAACATAGTGAAAATGGCCATACTCCCAAAATTGCTTACAGATTTAATGCATTCTCGATCAAAATAGCCTTAGCATACCTCACAGAACTAGAGAAAACATTCCTAAAATTCATTAGGAACCAGAAGAGACCTAGAATAGCAATAGCAATTCTGGGCAACAAAGGCAAGGAAGGGGGCATCAGAATCTCTCACTTGAAATTATACTACAAGCTGGGCATGGTGGCGCATGCCTTTAATCCCAGCACTCAGGAGACTGAGGTAGGAGGAGTGTTGTGAGTTTGAGGCCAGCTTGGGCTAAAACGTGAGCACAAGGCCGGTCTGAGCTACACAGTGCGACCCTGCCTCAAAAAACTAGGGCTGGGAGTTTGGCTCAGTGGCTTATGCGCCTGTCTGGCAGGTTCGCAGTTGTGAGTTCAATTCCCGGTGCCACAAAAAAAAAAAAAAAAAAAAGGAAGAAATTATACTATTACAAAGCTACTATGATAAAATCAGCATGGTATGGGGGAAAAAACACCTGAGGATCAGTGAAACAGAAGAGGCAGATGCAACTCCAAACACACTCAGCCACCTTATTTTTGAAAAAGAGTCCAAACATGTTCACTGGAAGAAAGACAGACTCTTTAAAAACTGGTGCTGGAAAAACTGGCTCTACATATGCCGGTGACTTGAACTAGACCCATGTCTATCACCATGCACTAAACAAAAGTAAAAATGGGTCAAACATCTAAACATTAAAAGAGAAACACTAAATCTAGCAGAAGAGAAAGTAGGAAGAAACCTTGAAGACACAGGTGTAGTAAGAGACTTCATGAAAAAAACCCAACCACATGGGAAATACTACAAAGAATCAACAACTGGGATATCCCCTTACTAAAAAGCTTTTTTTCTTTTGCACAACAAAAGAAATCAACAGAGTGAAAAGACAACCCAAACAGTGGGAAAAAAATTAGAGCCAGTTGTCTCTCAGACAAAACACTTATATTTAGAACATATAAAGAACTGAAAAAAATCAGGCCCTTCAAATTCAAGACCCAATCCAAAAATGGGTAGCTGAGATGAATATACACTCCTCAGATGAAGAAATACAAATAAATACATAAAAAATGTTCAACATCATTGGTTTTGGGAACTCACCTGGGGATTTCCTGCTTAGACATTCTTTCCCTTTACCTAATGACCATGGATCATCTCCTTGTTCCAATGTGAAGATGAGTTCTGGTTTTGTAAAGCAGTACCCTGTAAAGAAGAAATAATTCAGAGGTTGAATCAGTGGCACAGATTCCCCAATCGTACAGGAACTATCACAAAGAATCAACAACTGGGATCTCATCATATTAAAAAGAATTTGTTTTTTTATTTTATTTTATTTTTTTTTTTTTTTTTTGCGGCACCGGGGATTGAACTCACAACCTCGCGCCTGCCCGGGCAGGCGCTTAAGGCACTGAGCCAAACTCCCAGCCCTGGTTTTTTGAGGCAGGGTCGCACTATGTAGCTCAGGCCGGCCTTGCGCTCGCGCTGTAGCCCAGGCCGGCCTCGAACTCACAATGCTCCGCCTACCTCAGCCTCCCGAGTGCTGGGATTAAAGGCGTGCGCCACCATGCCCAGCTAAAAAACTTTTGTACAGCAAAAGAAACCACCAACAGAACGGAGAAACAACCCACAGTGTAGGAAAAAATGTTTACCAGCTGTACCTCAAAAGATTACTATCAAGAACACATAAAGAACTCAAAAAAATCAGACCCCCTCCAAATTTAAAGACACAATTCAAAACTGGGCATCTGAGATGAATACACACATCTCAGATGAAGAAGTGCGCACAGCAAACAAATACATGAAAAAATGTTCAACATCACTGGTCATTCGAGAGATGCAAATTAAAACAACACTGAGACTCTATCTCACCCCACAAAGAATGGCTGTCATCAAGAAAACAACCAATAACAAATGCTGGCAGGGATGTGGGGAAAAAGGAACGCTCTTCCACTGTTGGTGGGAATGTAGACTGTTGCAACCACTGTGGAAATCAGAGTGGAGACTCCTCAAGAAACTAGAACTACAGGTTCCATTTGACCCATCCATTCCTCTCCTGGGTGTCTTCTAAAGGAATGAAAAGCATCATACCACAGCATACCTAAGTTTATAGTGGTACAGCTTATAATAGGCAAATCTTGGAAATGACCCAAGTGCCCATCACCTGGAATGGATAAAGAAGATGTTGTTTTTTCATACAGTGGAGTACTATGTTCTGCCATAAAGAAAGATACACTCAAGATATTTCTAGGAAAATGGATGCACCTTGAGTTCATTTTCTTAAGTGAAACAAATTGAGTACACTACGTAAATACCTCCCTGCATCTCTGATGTGAGAAACTGAAAGTATAAATAAGGACCAAAATGTATAACAGGTGTTGTGAAATAGGAAAAAAATATTCAAATGGAGAGGGGAACAAGGGAGAGAGGAAGGGGAAAGGAAAGAAGGGAAAAGTAAAAAAATGAGAAAAGAAGGAAAATATGTAAACAAAGCTTTTGTAAATGTGGAGTGAAGGAGGGGTTGAAGGGAAGGTAGGGGAATGGCAAAAATGTATCATGCAGAGGTACAAATTCTCTATGATGAATGTGATCATTACGTACATCCAAAATGTACCAATAAAATCTGATTTAAAAAAACAAGAAATATTTGAGACAAATGAAACAGAGACACACTTACAAAAATATGTAGGTAAAGGAAAAAGTAGCATTAAGAGAAAATTTTGTAACATAAATAAATATGTCCAAAAAAAGCAGAAATATCTTGAATAAAACTAACATTTCACCACAAGGAATTATGAAACAAGATCTAAACATGAGATCAGTAGAAGAAAGAAATGATACAGATGAATGCAGAAATAAATGAAATAAATCAAAAAATAAAAAAGATCAATGAAAGAAATAATTGGTTTTGAAAAATACACAAAATTCACAAATTAAACTAAGAAAAAGAATTTTCAAATTTTAAAAATCAGAAATATGGACAGTAACATTACAACTAATACCAGGGATATATAAAGGTTCATAAAATACTATTACAAATGCTGATAAGTTAGAAAACATTGAAAAAATAAATTCCTGGACACATACAGTATGCCAGAACTGAGTCTTAAAGAAACAAAAGACAAGAAGAAATAATAAGTATCAATATTGAAACAGTCTTAACAAGTTTACCACCAAAGAAAATCTCACAACTTGACAGTATAACTACTGAATTCTAACGAGTATTTAAAAAGAATCAATTCCAATACTTCCCAAACTATTCCAAAACCTGAAGATAAACAATTTCTTCTAAGCTCATTATGCAAGGACAACAACCCCCATACCAGAACTAGACCAAACATTACAAGTTAATACCTCTAATAAACACAGATGTAACCTTAAAAAATGCTAGCCAACCAAAACCAACAGCACGTAAGAAAGAGCACTCATCATGATCAAGTGTGATCATCAGAGGGATACCACAATGATTCAACAAGTACAATCAATAAACATGATATATCAGATTAACAGAATCAAGGGGAAAAACCATACAGTCATTTCAATGGACACAAAGAGCATTTGATGACTCAATGCTTTTTTTATGGCTGAATAAAGGATGTTTCCCATTGGAACTTCTCAGAGAAAATCAACTAACATCACAAGTAATTGGAAGGAAGGGAGGGACATATGTCCTGATACCAAAATTAATTTGAAATAATGGATTTGTTATCAAACAAAACATAAGCATAAGACTTCACATAAAAGGGCGAGTGACTGCACCCTGCCTGGCTGCCACGTTTTTTTCTTCTCTTTTCTCTTCTTTTTCTTTTGTCTTTTTCTGTGGAGCACCATAACTGCTCACTGAAACCTCTAGCAACAACAAGGTTAGGGAGGGGCCACAGCACTCAGGACTGATAACGAAACAATCTGATAGAATGTGAGAGGAGAATAATGGTTCCCACAGGCAGGAAAAGCAATGGCAAGGGAAGAGAGGTTGGTCAACAGGATACGTAGTGTCAGCTTGAGAAGTCTTGAGGTTTAATTAAATAACTTAGCAGTTCCGCATCCTGGGGTGTAAAGGACATGCCTTTAGTGCTCTAGGATGTTCACTGTGTCAACTTGAGAAGTTTATGAGTTTAACTAAGTGATTCAGCAGAGGGCCAGGGTCCTCACTTTGTAAATATCCTAAGCCTGTGCAAGAGCAGCACATGGGGATGGTGTAGGTGGACAGCCTGCTGACAATACAAGGGAGGAAAAGAGGTTTGCTACCCCTCTTTTGTGCTCACTGGTTTCGCTATCTTCTGCTGCCTTGAAGTGCTGCCCTGCGCCATGCCACCACTCTTCCTTGGAGCCAACTGATTATGAACTGAAAACTTCATAAACCATGGCTAAATAAACCTTTTCTTCCTTAATTTTGGGTGTCTGGTATTTTGTCACAGCAACAAAAGAAAAATAACCAACACAGAATTTGGTACCAGAGAAGTGGGGTGTGACTGTACCTGTGGTTCAAGAGCCTTTGGAAACGGCTCGTGGGAAGAGTTTGGAAGGCCTGGAGATGTCAACTGAAAGAGTAGCACTGGAATGCCTTAGGCTGTTCTGTACGGGAGATTCTGGTCAGAATTCAGAAGACCAGAAGGCTGATAGAAATCCTGTCAGTAAAGACCAGGTTCAGGAGGTTTCTGCTAGGGAGAAGGACTACATTGGTTGCTTTACTCCAGACGATGTGTGTTACGGCTTGGAAGAAAGTTTGTCTGCATTTTGCTCCTGTCTAGAGACTTTGCCTGAGACTGAGATTAAGGGCAGCAGACTAATAAATCTGGCAGAAGAAATTTCAAGGCAGGTGACTGTTGAGGCTGTGGCATGGCTATTGTTGGGGGCTTTTAGCCAGATTTATGTTGCAAATCAAGAGCAAAGAGCCCAGCAAGATGATTTAAAACACTATGAGTTTGGCTAGAAACGAAGCTCCAGCAAAGCTGTGGGCTGCAAAAGTAGAGCTGAGGACATCTCAATTGCTGAAAAGGAACAGAATAGATGGCCTGAAGGTATCACAAAAAGATGGCCTGAAGGCATCACAAAAAGCAGCAAGTCTTGAACCTTTGCACTTTCGAAACTGCAAAAGTGAAAGACTTTGCTTTGAGGAGAAAGTCACAGAGCACCATGTTCCAGGATGGCAGCGGCCATACCAAGTTCCAGAATGGTGGCAGTATTAAAAATTTGTTCCTCAGAATTGGATTCCGAGTGCCCAGCAATCCAGGCACTTGATCCCTACAACCAAGATAAAGGAAAGCCTGGCTACTGCTCCAGCTGGCAGCAGACCCTGGTATCATCCATGTGGTCCTGGTTTTAGGTATATGCAAAATACAAGAGTTATGGGGCCAGGGATTTAGCTCAGTAGCATAAGTGCCTGCTTGGCAGGCATGAGGTTGTGAGTTTGATTCCCAGTACAAAAAAAAAAAAGCTTCCACCTCAATTTCAGAAGGCCTGAGAGACCAGGTGGTATACTCCTGAGAGGGCAGTGCATGAAGCTGTGAGTATGAAGTCAAAGGTACAGTGAAGAACCCAGAAGTTTGCAGAAGCCAGGAACATGGATTATTTAAGGAAAGTTGCAAGGAGGGAGCAAAGCAGGCCTAAGAGAGAAGCTGTGGGAGCTACAACCACCAGAAGTGCAGTAGGGTGAGAGTCATACAAGTTGTTTGGAGCTGACAACTTCTTACAGATGGTCTTAGATGTTGCACAGGAAACTACAAGACTTAATGATTGCTCTGCTTGATTTTAGACTTGTATTCTCCTTTTTGTAACTTTTGGAATGAAAATGTTTATCTTGTGCCATTGAATGCTGAAAGTGTTTAACTCTGTTTTCATTTGTACAGGGCTTTCAGCTGTGAGTTTGCCTTACATCTGGGAGGAGACTTGAGACTTGGACTTTTCAGCAATACTGAAACTCTTAGGACTTTGGCAGTTCTTACAGAGGGACTAAAAGAATGTGTGTAAAGGAATTTACATGAATTTTGGGGAGGTCAGGGGAGAAATATTATAGTTCTAATGTAGCATAATATTGATAGACTTAAAACTGGTTCTTAAGGATTGTTAAACCTGTGTTACAATGTTCAAGTTGTGAAATGTTAAGAATAAGCATGTCTTTGTATCTAGTGACCAGTTTAAAAAATGTGTCTGGTTACCAATTTGACAAAAGGTGGATTGTACTGGTCAATATACTCTGTGAACTTGAGAAGTCTTGAAGCTTAATTAAGTAACTCAGCAGTTCTACATCCTGGGGTATTAAGGACATGCCTTTAACACTCTAGGATGTTCACTGTGTCAACCTGAGAAGTTTAGAAGTTTAACTAAGTGATTCGGTAGGAGGGGGTCAGGGTCCTCTCTTCATAAACACCCTAAGCTTACACAAGAGGAGGGCACAGAGATGGTGTGGGTGGACAGCCTGCTTACAACATAAGGGAGAAAAAGAGGCTTGCTACACCCCTTTTGTTCTTGCTGCTTTTGCTGTCTTCTGCTGTCCTGAAGCATTGCCCCTGTGCCATGTCACCACTCTGCCTTGGAGCCAGTTGATTATGGACTGAAACCTCCACAAACTGTGAGCTAAATAAACCTTTCCTTCCTTAACTTTGGGTGTCAGGTATTTTGTCCCAGCAATGAGAGAAAAGGAACCAAGACAGATGCCAAGGAATGAGGAGCGGTTGGTCAACAGATAGAAATTTTCAGATGGATAGGAGTAAGTTCTGCAGTTTTGTTGTACAATGGAGTGACTACAGTCAATAATAATGTATTTCAGGCAGGTGTGGTGATGCACACCTGTGACCTCAGCACTTTGGGAGGCTGAGGCAGGAAGACCACAAGTGGAAGCCCAGCCTGGGGAACTTAAGACCTATCTCAAATAAAAAAATAGAAAATTCTAGTGATATAGCTCAGGGTTCTCAGTTTGATCCCCGTAATGTAAAAAAAAAAAAAAAAAAACTAAACACAAAAACCTATACATCAAAATGGCTAGGACAGGATTTTCAGTATTTCACCACAAAGACAGATAAAAAATTTGAGATGACAGAAATGCTAATTACCCTGATTTGATCATTACACAGCATAGCTATGTATGGAAACACAACACTCTGCCCCAAAACTTTGAAAAAGTATGACCTGTCAATTTAAACAAATAGTTTTTTTTAAACAGTGTATAAAAATAAAATCGAAAACATTTTCTTCTTAAAAAAGCAAGCAGGAGGCAGAAAAAAGATGCAAAACATGTACCTCATAAAGGTCTCAACTTTATAACACAAACGCCCAAAAACTATGAATAAAATAATTTGGACATTTGGTCAAGTCCTTCATTAAGAGTTTTGTCTTTTTCCTGTACTGAACATTGAACCCAGGAATTTCACAATGAGCTACATCTGTGCCCGCCCCCCACCTTTTCTTTTGTACCAGGGATTGAACTCATGATCTTGCACTTATCAGGCAAGTACTTGAGCCACTGAGCTAAATCCCCAGTCATAGCTCTTTCTATTTTACTTTATTTTTTGTTTTGAGACAGTGTTTCTAAGTTGCCCAGGCTGGACCTGAACTTGTGATCCTCCTGATTTAGTCTAAACCTCCTAGAATGCTAAGGTTACAGGTATGCACTATCAGGCCTGGCCATGACAGATTTATGAATGGCTAAAAAACATATTAAAAGAGGTTTAACACTGATAGAAGAGAAATGAAAACTGAAACAGATAAAAAAAGGTCACCAGACAACAGCAAAAATGTTTTAAAATAATAACTTACTGAATATTGCTGAACAAAAAACAGAACTCACTGTTTATGAGCATGAAAAGCAGCACAGCCAGTCTGAAAACTTTTGGCAATTTGTTCAACTGTTATATATGAAAAGTCACTGGAGGACCAGACAAATCCACAAAAAAGGAAGACGCATGCTGACACAAGGATCTGTGTGAATGCCCACAGCAGCTTTATTCATACGAGCTCTGAAAACTCCTGTCTATCAGGTATGAAAGACACCAAATTGTGGTTATACACACCACAAAGAGTGCTCACCATAAGAAATGAACTATTTTGCATAAACTTGTAAATGAGTCTCAAAAGCATTATGCTCAGTAAAAGAAGACAGACAAGAGCACATATAGTTTATGGTTTGATTTCTAAGACATGAGAGCAAAGGCAGAATTACCGGAATAGAGAGGGGATCACTGAGTGGCAGGAGTCACAGGTAGTGGCTGGGGAACTTAGCAAGACCGTATGTCAAATAAAAAAATAGAAAGGGCTGCCCCAAGGAGAAGACTCACGGGAAGAGCTACAAAGAATCTTTTGAGGGTAAAAGAAATATCCCATTTCTTGATTTTGATGGATACCAAGTGGATACATTTTCTAAAACTCCCTGTCTTGTACACTGAAAGGTGCTTAATTTTAATTTCTATTAAACATACCACAACAGAAATGATTATTAAAACAGGAAAAAAAGAAACAACGGAATTATAGGGTGGAGGAAGTCCCGTGCTCGGGTCTGCTCACCCACGGAGACGAGGTGGCTGTAGACCTCCAGCATCACGTCTCTGTACAGGGTCCTCTGCGCAGGGCCCATGCGCCGCCACTCCTCCTGGCTGAGCTCCACAGTCACGTCCTCCAGTGACACGGGCGCCTGTAACACACATTTCTCATCAATCAGAGACAGGAAAATATTTTTGGAAATTCTTACTATGTTCACTGCAGGGAGATTAAAATAAAACACTATGAAGAATGCTCATCATGGCCCTAATTCAGTCTTAGACTTTGGAGATACAAAACTAGGACAGATATTTGCATGCTCTGAATAATTTATTTTTTACATCATACACACGCATTATCATTTAACCTATGGAGGACTCTTAATTAGTACCTTGTTTTCCTAGGTAGAATTATTAAAAATAGGATTCCAGTATATATTTGTCAAACATGCACTGCAACCTGGAGGTCACCGCTGGGCTAATGGAAGCCTGAGTATCACACACCTCCAGCAGGAGCAGAGTTTGTTCCTCTGTGGTTAAAGAAAATGCTCCACATTTTAGCATGTTTAACGGCAGTGCCCCTGTTTGCTGCCCTTTAGATGCCAGTAATACGTTCAGTTGTGACCTCCAAAACTATCTCGGATGGCTCCCAGCTGTCTCTTAGGGAGCAAAACTGGCCCCATTAGGAGCCACAGTTCTGAATGAATACCGGATGTCAGCAGCAAAACCAAATACCTGCTGTGTACTAAGGTGCAGCAGTGGAGAAGGACAGGAAGCTCCTCCTTGCACGAAACAAACCTGGCAATCGCTTTCCAGTGTGGCCAAACACGGGGAAACCGTGTGAGCAGCCGGGAAGCTACCGCACCACACACAGAGACACCACACACAGAGACGGGAAAGTAAGTGAGAGGAAGGGGCTGGGCACAGGGTCACAGTGCGTATTCTCTGGACTCAAAACACTTGTGGGACAGAAAGATGCACTCATCCACCTCGCCTTTGGTTTCATCATTTCGCGACAGGAAAAAAAGAGATTTAAAATGCAAACGCAGATCTAGGAAATAGCAGCCATCAAGACGGTCGCTTAAGTCATCGCAGAAGAAGAGCTTGCTAAGACAGGACAGGCAAACTGAGGAAAGAAAGGAACAAGTGCAAGATTCAAGGGAGTAGCAAGACTTAAGAGGTGGCAGAAAAGAACAGGACATGAAGGCAAAGAATTTCTAAGTGGGGCCGGGAATTTAGCTCAGCCTGGTAAGTGTGAGGTCATGAGTTCGATCCCTGGTACCAAAAAAAGAAAAGAAAAAAAAAAGATTTTCTAAATGACAGAGAAATCAGACTACTGGCAATTAAGAGAAAACAGAAATGCAAACACAGATTCTTCCATTTCAAGATAATAAACTGAACACATACATCTCTATGCCCTTGCTCCTGAAACACATTTAGTTCAAATGTAACACCCACCGTAAATGTGAAATGACAGAGGAACAGAGGTAAGCGTCTCAGAAAAAGAAAGTGCAGACGAGGAGGAGCCCGGAAGACAGAGGGGAAGTCAGTGATAGCTAAGAAAAATGGCAACACTGCCCACAATCTACGTAAACACAGCAGTGGGCACGAAGGACGGGCACTGACGAGAGGTCAGGTAGTGACGGGCAGACCAAGCCCCAAACCAAACAAGATGTAGAATCGAAGTGTGCTGGGGCGAGAGTGCACAGCTGAAGACCGGGGAAGGTCCCTCACCGCAGGAATGACACCGGCGGGAAATCTTCATGAGAAAAGTGCTGTCCTAAAGGTCAGGGGAAGTGCGGCAGGAGCTCAGGGCTGCCGAGGGGAGAAGTACCAGAACCATCCTTGTATCTGAAACTTTATGATGATTCTGTCGATGATAACAAAATATAAAAGTTCATCTTATGATTATGTTACAGGATAGAAATACATATTGTATTATTTTATACTGGCTCTGTAACCAGTTAATTACAAACTTCTTTTGTTAATTCTAATGGTTTATCTGTCAGTTCTTCTGGATTTTCTGTCTGTGCCATCCTCTCAGCTCTAAGGAGCACGAGAGTTTTATCTCTTTCTTTCCAACCTTTGTGCTTTCATTTCTTTTTCCTTCTCTGTAGCACTGACTGAGATTTCTAATACAGTATTTTCAATAGCCAGGGAAAGGTGTTCAGCATTAAATTATAAAGGAAAGCATTAGAGAATGATTTTTGTTAAAATACACTATTTACTAAACTAAGAAAGATTCTGTTTTCTAGTGACTACTCTCATGTTAACCTTTTTATATATAAGTATTGATTCATTTTGCTTCTCTTGGCTCAAAAATTCCTAGGAAAAAGTAAACATGAAAATATAGATAGAAAGTATTTAATAACAGCAAATTTATGATGCTGTACTCATGGACATTTTAATCTTTTATAAGGTCTCAATAATTAAGCCAGTATGATCTTCATACATGATTTAGGGAACAGAACAGAAAGTTCAAAATAGTCACAAAGATCTGATTTCCTATCTGAATGCAAGAAACACATAAATGAGTGTGGAAAGGTTGGACACAGCTATCACAGGGTTAACGACACAGCCATTTGGAGAAAGGCAGGTACCTCACACCAAAGGGCAGTGCAATGGTTTGTTAATGAGATGTCCTCCCACAGCCTCATGTGGTCATAGGTAGAGCTGTGAGGTGGCTGAATTTAGGGTGCATGATTAAGGATGCGATGCTGGAAGTAAGGGTGCCCCACTCCGGGTGTGAGTGCTACCTGCCCGGAGGGTGGCAGCTTGCATGGCATCTAAGGGACAGAAAGAAACTTGCTGCTGCTGCTGCTCCTGCTTCCTCCCTGCTCTGTGATGCTCCTCTGCCCCGCCTCCCTGCCTGGGAACCAGTTGATTATGGATCTCTACAAACTGTGAACCAAGAAAAATCTTTCTTCCTTGAACTTTGGGTGTTAGGTACTTTGTCTCAGTCATAAGAAAAATAACTAAGACAAGCAGGTTTAAAAATAAAAGTATTCAAGATCCATTATAAAATATACACCACCAGTCATGTTAGTGAAGATTCTAGAGAATCATTATTTTCCAGTGTTAGGGTGGGAGTGACCCAACCAAGAGTCAGGATTCAGGAATCATCAAGGAAAGAAAAACTGCTAAAATTTGGTAACACAAAATTCAAATGTCTTTGTGCCTAACCATAAAAAGAAAAAAATTTAGTAAATAGTACCAATCTAGTAAAAAATAGTACAAGACCTATAAAGATGTACTGGGAAGGACATTTAAAAGATCTGCACATCAACATGAGAGGGGCAAGGGATAAAGAGTTCTATTTTAAAAATATAAATAAACCACACACACACACACACACACACACACATTCCACCTCACCCATGAGAAAAGCTTATAAAAGTAAACAGAAATTGTTTAATTGCATTGTTAAAATTTCAAAAGTCTGACAGCCTGTTGTTTATACAAGTTTAAAAAAAACAATGTTAATAGGAAAGAATCTCTCACACACTGCTGTCTCTGTCTTAAAAAACCTAACGGCTACAAAGCGATGGTTCACAGAATCACATCATTTCTTGCCTTGGACCATTCAGATAGCTTCCTATACTGCTGCTGCTTCCATCACTACCTCTCTAGAGTCTACTGTCAGAAACTGGACAGCCACACTGGTCACCCCAGATAATCAGAGACTGAGGCAGGAGGATCACAGTTTTGAGGCCAAGCTGGGAAATCTAGCAAGAGTCTGTCTCAAAATGAAAAAGAAGAATAAACTGGGGGTGTAGCTCTGTGGTAGTCTCCCTGCTTTCAATCTCCAGTACAGCAAAGGAAAAAAGTGATTCTTTTAAGGGTTATCTACCTGAACAACTACTGTTTCTCACCTCAAATCCCTCCATGGCGCTGAAACAGATATACAGCATTCATAAATTGGAACATCCAATGTGATCAAGATGCTAATTCCCCCAAAATTGATTTATACTCCAGAGTAGACTTAACGGATTCACCATAATCAAAATCAAAATCTGTGAGCTTTTTCAAGATACATAAATTTTTTTAAATAAAACTGCATACCCCACCCGGCCCGTGCGGCGCAGGCACGGATCAGGAAGCAATATGGACTGCCCTCTGAGGTCCTGATATCAGGACCTTGGAGGAGAACGAGTAGGACCCCTCGCGGGACCCCCGCACGGCCCGCACGGCCCCGGCGCGCAGGCTTGGAATCGGGGAGAAACACTAAACCCCTTCCCCCCCCCAAGCAACCTGCTGTTTCGGAGTTCTGGCTGGATTAATAGCAACCAAGGAACATCAACCAACTTTTGTTTTGTAGATTTGGCCAGGCCTCTGGGCAGCAACCCAAGCATCTCTTTATAGCAGGCAATGTAGCAAGTATGGGGGATTCTCTTTTGTCTTGTCTTTTATTATTAATAAAATATTAAAAAATAAATAAATAAATAAAAATAAAACTGCATAGAACAGCAAAATATTTTGAATATCCAGGGCAACTGTTAAAGAGGAACAAAGCTGACAGTCCCACTACCTAATTTCCAGACATTCTAGAGACAGTTTTCAAAGCAATGCGGTTTTAGCAAAATGATAAACTCAAATTATCAGCAATAAACAGAGGCCAGACACAGACCTATTCAGTTAATCCATACCCGTGTTGCCAAGGTACTTCAGGGAGAAAAGTACATTGCTTTCTACAAATTGTCCTGACAGATGGGTGTCTAAACTAGAGAGCACAAATATGGCAAGCGTATGTTCATCAACTCCCAATATTTAGAGAACTCTGCCAGTTAAAACTACAGAGGCCCTCAAACCCTAAAATTCTATGACTTAACTATAATATATCTGGTCTTTTTCTGATCAGCTACTTTTATACAAGACCAACATTTAAAAGCTGTCCAAAAAAGGAATTACTGATATAGCAGAAGGAATAAAGCCTTTGAAATTCTAAGAGAACACTATTGAAAAGCTTGTGAGAATACTTATTTTAAATATAAGGATGAAATATTTTCTATAAAATTGTAATGATGAAAACTATATTACTATAATACAAATCTACTACAGGACTGATATACTGACGAATAAGTTGACTAGCATGCTAGTTCAATAATCAAAATCTTCACATAGAGAGTCCGTCTAAGGTGAATTTCATAAAATGTATATACTATATAACAAAATGTTCTCATTTTTTTTAAATTAGAAAAGGAACATGAAATTACCCCTTTACCTTTTATGAGACTATAACCATGATAACATAATAAGGCACGGGAATAAGAAAGAGTAGTCTATTCCAATTTGTGAGTACAGAAATTAAATACTAGCTGGGCATGGTGGTGCATGCCTGTAATCCCAGCACTTCGAAGGCTGAGGCAGGAGGATCACTATAAATTTGAGGCCAGCCTGGACTACATAGAGAGTTCAAAGCAAGCCTGAACTGCAAAGGAAGGCATTGTCTCAAAATAAATAAATAAATAAATAAATGAAATTAGCTCTAATATATTAACAAAAACTCCTGGGAAAATATGTAAAAAGCAATTCTTCACATGTATTAGCAACTAGGGTCTATGTAACGACTCAAGGCAATATTTAAAAATGCAGTGTATTTTTTATAACAAAGAAAACAGCTATCATTTTACACCAGGAGATAAACAAAAAGTATTCATCGACACACATGCATGGCCGAATACCTTAGCCAACAGGCAACTGGAAGGAATCTCCTTACCCTGGTTGTCTGTGTGGACCTAACAGCAAACTTCAGAGTTTATGGTAAAACTGTATTTACCCTCAAAAGTGATTTGATCTATTTCCCTTTTCCCTTTTCCATTTAATGCACAGACCCTCCCAGCTCCCAAATCCGTGGATGCGGGGAATGAAGAGAACTCACCTGAGTTGTGTTCATGGTCTGCGGCTCCTGGCACAGGGTGGAGAGCGGTGAAGGATTCCCTGGTGGGGAGGGGACAGAAAAAAGTCAGGGTCAGGAGATCTGCCTGCCTCACAGCTCCCACATTTACTTCCCCAAATCTCAGCAAGTCATCTGGGGAGCCGGGCCACCTAAGGAATACAGACTTTGAGGCCTTGAAAAGGGAGGAGAAGATATGGGTACAGATGGCACCACCTGCCCCTACACAACACAGAAATAATCACACAGGAGGAACCTGCAGTCTTTTAATTAAAGGAACACAAGCTTCTCAGATTTACTTAATATGCACATATCCTGCTAACAAAGATAAAGAAATAAAAACAGGATTAGTTCCAGTAAGATATACTAAAGCATCAAGCACTATTCTCTCATTAAGATTAACTTGGCAGAAAAACATGCCATAGGAATCATTCATCTGCTTCTCTTTGTATACTATCTGCTCCTTGACACACTCCACAGCAAACCTAAGGGAAGAGATGAGAGGCTTCAAGGCAATTCCTCAGAAAGCCCGGTGCTAAGACGCTCTTGGTGACTCGGCTGTGACTTGTGCTTTCCTGCTGATGTTGTTGCTACCTGTATATCCCTCCGGAAGTCCCTGAACCCTTCACATCCAACATTTTTCAAGTTTCCAGAGTCGGAAATAGGTAACTGTGGAGAACCCTACGTGCATCATCATCCTGGGACTCTGCGAAGAAGCCAGCATGAAATCCCTGGGTGCCACGCGGTGATCAACACCTGCGAGCGCGGTGCAGCAGAGCAAGGGTCCCCGACTGCCCGCCCACCCCTCACCTGCGCGCCTCCCGTAGAGCTCCGATGAAGTAGTCTTTCCTGGGAAACCCGTCACCAAGGCTCCCCGGCTCACCTTGCTAATCTCAAAGCCAGCCTGAACTCTCTACTGCCACAGTCTGTGATGGCATCTGGAGGTGGCACAGTCACCAAATCTAGCTCATCCTGGGCAGAAGGATCAACAGCAGCTTCCAGCTATACAAGTATGGGCTCTTCTCTCTGCTGCTTTCCGGGCTCTCCTCTCGGCATGGGACGTGGTACAGAGGTCAAAGCCCACAAAGGCGCTCTCTTCCAGCCACAGCTCCTTGTACGAAAGACCCTGATTCCTACTTCACAAAGGCTGCTTTGTTTCAAAGAGCTGGGACCTGGACCTGAAAAACAAATTCATTTTATGGATAAAAACTGGACTTCTGGAGTTCATTACAGTATCAGGCCCAAGTCAATCTGAGATAGTGAAGAAAGAGCCAAGAACCTGAGACGAGGGAGCTAAAGGCAAGGGACCTGAGTCGGAGTCCAGGGATCCGAGGAGACCCTAGTTAGCCCTGTGTGTGTGACACACGTTAAGTTTACACCTACAATCCCTTGCCATTCCATCCCCGTGCAACTGGGCACAGGTCACTCTGGTCAGTGTTATGAAGGATACAATAGTGGTTTTAGGCAGGTGCGATCAGTATCTGAGACGGGAAGCAAATCACACCTGACCTTGGATCGGGGCTCCCTCACACTGGCGTGACCTGACCACACCTGTCCACCAACCTGAGCCCCGCTGTTATTTTCAGTGCAGCTGGATAAGCCAACTTCACAGAGTGACGTGGGGCTTATGTAAGCCATGCCACTGAAAGAGCAAGGTGTGTGCTAAACATACTAGCAGGAGTCACTTCCTCAGGGGATGGGAACCTGCCCTTGGCTGACAGCTTCACGGGGGATGACATAGCTCAGCTTCACAACCAGCCCATGCAGTAGTCATGACTGAAAACCTCATGAGAACGCGGACTTTTACCAGGTCATCTGCTTACAGTATCTGAGCTAGGACTGCTCTGGGTCTTTACGGTCCAGCACTCGGACTCCCTCCAGATACCTACCCACAGGTACCAGGTGAGGGTCAGCGGCTTGAACCCCGGCCAGTGCCAAGCACCTGCCCGCGAGGAGGGTCCCCAAAACCGGCCGGTTCCCGTCCCCCCAGGGTCCGTTCCGAGGGAGGCGGGGCCGGACGCGCAGTGGGGTCCCTCCGCCCACCACGGGCGCCAGGAGCGCAGAGCACTCTCGAAGGCCGGCGGCGGAGAACCCCGGGAGCTCCCCGCTCCTTGCCCCCGGCACGAGCACGCCCCTGCCGGCCGCACGCCGCGCTCTCACCTGGGTCCGCACCTGGCACTTGCAGAGCCCAGCAGCGCCCCCAGCAGCTCGCCTGACCGCAGACGCCTCGGGGGCGGGGCTACGGCCTAACGCATGCGCAGCAGGAGCGCAGCGGGCTGGCGCCGGCGGCTACGCAGAGTCGGCACCACTCCGGACTCCACTTCCCAGGAGGCGCTGCGCGCGCGGGGCGTTTCCGTCTTCCAGGCCTTGGCCGGGGCAGGCGTGGGTGGCAGGCGTGGGTGGCAGGCGTGGGTGGCAGGCGTGGGTGGCAGGCGTGGGTGGCAGGCGTGGGTGGGGGCCCGGAGTGCAGAAGTAGCGAGGCTGTGGCGGACCCTGACTGGGTCGTGTTTTACACCGGCTTTCTTGAATATTAAGGAAGATTAGCGTGATTAACGTGAAGTCTGAAATTAAAAAATGGAGATATTTGGGAAATTTTTAACGACAAGCTGTGGTACTGAAAAACATGGGAAACCTCATCCATTTCCATTTGATCTAGAAACTCAAAGAATTTTTACATATCAAGGAAACGAAACTTAAATTTAAAAATCCACTGATTCACAGCGGCTCACTCAATCAGTTCACCTGATTGAGCCAGTTAACAGCTCAGAGCTTGTTAACGGAAGCGAAAGTCAGGTCCATTTGAGGAGTGACCCGGGAACAGGGCTGAACATTAATATGGTTACTCTTTCTCCTCCATGTCGCTGAAGGGAAGATGCAGTTAGAGACATAATGGAAAGAATAGGGTGGCGGAGAGCTGAAAACTACAAGGAAAATTCTGAGGATGAAACAAGACAGCAGTTAAGAAATTTTGCAAAAATATGCACGACGTACAGCCAAATAGTCAAGATTAAGAGAATAAAGACAAAAGGTAAAATTAGTGCAGAATCCTTGACACCTGATAAATGAAAATGAAAATGCTTTTCAAACAGAAAAACGGGGTAGGAGGACCGTGTGGGAGGAGATTATCCAGAGACATAGTCTAGGACAATTTCATACATTCCAAGGATATAAACGCCCTGAATGAAGCACAGGCCAGGGTATATAATGAACCACAAGAAGGTGTTAGACTTTTCCAGAGAGAACAAAGAGATCACATAGCAAGCTGGACATCAGGCTGATAGCAGAATTTGTAAACGCAACAACAGGGAGTTAAAAGGCAATGGGGAGGACCCAGTTTTTCTCTTCTTTTCTTCCTTTTCGTTTGTTTGCTTTTGTTTTTGTTTTTTATGGACAGCATCTTCTCAAATTGTCCAGGCTGTCTTTGAATTGTGATCCTCATGCCTCAGCTTCCGGGAACACAGGGATGAGCTTAGCTGGGCCAGTTCTTTCTAATATGGAATCCCCTGTTTACCAATAGATTGGTCAAATGGAGGTGAGCATACTGGCATTTCAGGCAATCAAATCCTTGAAAAACTATCTTCTTTGTCTCTGTCATAGGGAGTTCTGGGCATGTGCTCTTTTCGAATGAGATGGGAAACCAAGAAAGAGGTAGACACAGAATCCCAGCAAAGTATCTAGGTTACCAGGGGACCATGTTAACACCGTTCTCAATCCACATTAAAATCTTTTCACTTCTCATCAAATTAAGAAGAAACATAAGCAGTTTGCAGTAAGAAGTTTGGACAAATCTAAATGAACATAATTTTAAAAACACTTTTATTGTGAGATATTTTTTCTTATCCTTTTACTTCCTTTCATGAAATAACACCAAAACTAAGACTTTTCGTTTGGCAAGGAAAAGTGGAGAACTTAATCAGCTGGGCCCCTAAATTTTGGTTATTTTTAAAATTTTGAGAATCCACATCCATGAAAATAAAAACTGAAGTAACCTGAGCAGGGCTGGATTCTGAGGTTCACAGTCTCTTCCTCATCCTGCTGTGGCCCCTGCCTCTCATTCTATGATGCTGTGTACCGTGGTTACTAGGTCCACTGATCAATCCTCCTTTAATCTTCTGGAAGGCTGTTTTCTTATGGTACCTTACTCAGGAACTATTTGGTAAACTAATGCGTGAGTGCATGACCTTTGGGAGTTCAGACTGTGGGCTAGGAGAGAAATTCTTGGTGAGCAGTGTTTATGAATCCTGTTTCATGATCATTGATTAGAATTAAGTCTGGGCCAGGACCCTGTCCTCATTTGCTATTCAGAATGGGCTCCTCTCTTGTGGGTGGCTAACGTAGAATAATAATGACCACATCATACACTCAGCAGCTGTGTTCCTGCACTTGGCTTTGTCAGACTTGTCCTTCAGAAGGGTGTAGAAGAACCGCATTCCACAGCCATGCCTGTGCTGGTGGTGGACTCCCAGAGCCCTACAGTGTATGAATATGAGCAGTGAAGAGCGTGGGCTGGGGTTTGGAAGGTTATGTCAGCCCAAGATGGACAGTGACATATTATTTTCCCATGGAGCTGTGCGATACTATTATTTATCATGGAAGTATGGAATAGGGGTGATGCATGCTGTGCTCCTCAGTCCATGCTGTAGTGCCCTAGTTCTGATTTCATGTGAGGCTGTGTAAGCGAAGGACAAGACAACTTCAGAGAAGTAGTAATTTCTAACCATTTTTCTTTTTCATGCTCCAAACTTCTAAGTTTGTAATCCGTGCAGAGTATGGTGGTGCACACCTGTAATCCCAACAATGGGAAGCTGAGGCAGGGGGATTGTCCTGAGTTCATGGGCACCTGGGCTACCTAGTGCATTCAAGGTCAACATGACCTGGTCTCAAAAAAAAAAAAAACCAACAATAAATAAATGAATAATTTGCATCTACATTTGCACCTCTTCTGTGAACTTCCAAAATAGTAAGTCTAACTGTTGAGTCAACTTCTTTTTTCAGATATTATCTGACGCTCAGTATTTTCAAGTTGAATGTCATCTCCCAAAATTCATCAAACCTCTTCCTGGTATCCCCAGTTCCTATTGCTACCACTGTGAATCACCCCATTTATTGCTTTTCCCAAATATGTATTGTCTGTTTCCGTCTCATTTTCCAAGCCTGGGATGGCTATGAGCTCTGTTCATTTTTATTTCTAAATCTCTCGATACTCCTGCAGTTTAGTCTATCCCCTGTGGTAGATTGATCTTTCCGAAGTGCTACTAATGTGTACACTGCATTTCAATTCTGCTTTAAGCCCATCTCTGCAGCTTCTTTTCGCTCCACTCCGTCCTCAAGTTCTGTGCCCCCAGACACTTGGCTGGGTCTTTTCTACTCCTCAGATGACCACGATCTCTCTTGCTCTAGGACTCTTGTACATGGCTGAACTTCAGCCGCATGAATACCCACTTGGTGTTCATACCTCTATTCCAGTTTCACTTCATCAAGAAGCCTTCCCAGAGCCCAAGTTTAGGTCACCTTGCTGTGTGCAGTTCTTGCATTTGAATGGAGTCCTTACTTTACACCAACTGAGTCAGAGGGTAATGACAGTGCTCCATGTGACAAGGATGCCATGCACGTCTTCCTATAAGGACGTTCGCTGCCTGAGAAGAGAAATCTTCAGTGTTTCCAGCTAGTATTAAATCCCAGCACGTAGTCACATAGAGTCCATAAATATTTGTTGACTGAATCACTGGGAAGCTGGAGGAAAGATGATGACATTATGAAGGGAAAGGATGGGAAAGCTGGGGATAATGTAGCCCCCAGGTAGGGAAAGGAGAATGAGAGGTAGGTAGCCAGAAATCCTGAGGTTAGTTCCTTGAGATTGTGGTCACTTAGTCATTTGAGTTAGACGTCAAATTGACTGGCCTGTGCACCCACAGGGAGGGGGTTCTCTCTGGAACACATGCAGGCAGTAGGGAATATGGATTGTCATGAGGCTACAGGAAGTGGTACAGGCAGAGGGCGGGATTCAGAGCAGAGTGTTATGGACCATGAACCTGCAGGCATCCAGCACAAGTGCACACTCCCGTGCACTGCAGCAGTTCTGGGGAAATGCATTCAAAGCACACTAAGCAACAGGGGCATGGAGGCCACCCATTCTCTAGGTGCAGAAGTTGGTGCTCCAAGGCATCGTGTCAGTGACAGAGCCAGAGTGAGAACACAGGTTTGTGCTCTCCAGTCACTCGCTGTGGCCCATGCAGCTCTCGAACTTCCCAGGGTGAGGACCATGGAGAGCGGTGAGGCGAAGAAATGAAGATAAGAAACAAAGCTGAGACCAGGTAGAGCCTTCTCTCTGGATAGGGGCAAAGGAACTGTTCAACCACCGGATTGTTTATTCTTGCATTTGGCAGGTTGATGTCATACAACACCCCATTGCCTAGCAACCTTCCTGCATGGTAGCCTAAGGGCTTGCTGATTTCTGGACTGGAGCAGCTCGTTCACATGCCTTGCCCCACTCTGTTATTGGGACCAGCCTTGCTCTGGCCACACATGTGTAATCGATCTCCAGCTCTAGCTGCTCCCACAGACACTTGTCCTCCTTCCTCTAACACCTCAGTAGTCTCTGCATTTCAGGATTATAAGATGGGGAGATTATCTAGATTAATCATGTGAGATCAGTATGAAAAGGGAATTTTAAAACTTATAGCCAGACACTCTATTTAAGGACAGAAAAGGCAGGCTCAGCCCATTCTCATACTTAGAGAATGGCAAAAGTCAGCCAGCCTTGACATCCCCCACGCCAGCTACATGTTGTGAGATAGACATAACTCAGTCAGAAAGTACATCTTGTTGTGCTAACTTGTTTCAAGGTTTCAAGGACTCATCACCCAGAGACAGACCAGTTCAGTCTAAGACAATGACTGATTCTTCCGGCTCACCCAAGCCCCTGACCTTAAAAAACCCCTTCAGCTCAGAACAAGTCTGGCTGACACCATATATGACTCAGCCTACGTAACCAGTTATAAAATAATTTGCTATCAGTCTTTTGTACTTACTGCTTAAAACATATGTAAGTGTCTGTTTAACTGCAAGATGGGGCTGGTGATTTGGAACAGGTTCCCATTTAACTGTCCAAATAATATTAGCACAAATATTTCTATTCAATGAACTAAGAGAAATTAATAGTATAACTATCTTATCTTGTGTGTGTGTGTGTGTGTGTGCGTATGCTTTTCCCTTCCTTCTTTTGTCTATTCCCCCATCCCAGTTTATCTTTCCTTTTGAAGCTTCTCCTCATTTTATAATATCTCTAGAACATTTTGGATCTTATTTACTCTTTCAGCTTCTCACACTAGGGAGACAATATGATGTTTATACATGTGCATCCATTTATCTATAAAAGTCTCTGGTTTATCCTTCTTTATGGCCAAGTAGTACTACATTGTATAAAAAGACCACATCTTATTTATTCATTATTTGGTTGATGGGCATCTGAATTGTTACCAAGATCTAGCTATTATAAATAGTGCTGCTGTAATCATGGGTGTACACATATTGCTGGGGTATGATGTCTTTGTTCTTCTGGGAAGATACCCAGAAAGGAAATAGCTGGGTTGAATGGGACCTCCAATCTCAGTGTTTTGAGGAATATCTACACTGATTTCCACAATGGTTGCACCAGTTACACTCCCACCAACAGTGGGTTTATTTTTCCCCACAGCCCCTCCAGCATTTATTATTGGTTGATTTCTTGATAATAGACATTCTTTCTGGGATGAGGTGGAATCTCAGAGTGGTTTTAATTTGCATTTCTTGAATGAGGAGTGATGTTAAACTTTGTTTATACATTTATTTGCTGTTTGTATTACTTCATTTGAGAAATGTATATTTATCTCAGATGTCCATTTTTGGATTGGGTCTTTAAATCTGGGAGGACTGATTTTTTATGAGTTCTTTATATGTCCTTGATAGTAATGCTTTGTCTGAGGAACAGCTGGCAAACATTTTTTCCCTCATTGTAGGTAGTCTCTTCACTCTGTTGGTGGTTTCTCTTACTGTGCAAAAGCTTTTTACTACAATGAGAGCTCAGTTGTTGATTCTTTGTGATCACTCCTGTGTGACTGGGGTATTATTCATAAAGTCTTTGCCTATACCAATGTCTTTAAGAGTTTTCCTATTGTATCTTCCTGCAGCTTTAATGTTTCTACTTTAATACTTAGATCTTTGATCCATTTCAAATTTAATTTTGTGCATGGTGAAAGATACAGGTCCAATTTTAATCTCTGGTATGTGTAGAGCCAATTTTTCTGGCACCATTTATTAAAGAGGTCATCTTTCTTCCAGTGGATGTGTTTGGCACTTTTGTCAAAGATGAGGTGGCATTTGTAGTTGTGTCTGCATTCTCTCATCTGTTCCACCAATCCTTATGTGTGCCTTTTTGCCAATACCATGCTGATTTTATCACAGTAGCTTTGCAGTATAATTTCAAGTCAGGGATTGTGATGCCTCCTGCCTTGTCTTTGTTGCCCAGGATTGCCTTTGCTGTTCTAGGTCTCTTCTGTTTCCAAGTTGTCTTAGTTACTTTTCACTCATTGCCAAGACAAAATACCTGACACCCAAAATTAGGGAAGGAAAGGTTTATTTCTTACAGTTTCTCGGGAGTTTCAGTCCATACTTAGCTGGCTCCAAAGCAATGTGGCATGGCAGGACTGCCATTCATGGTGGCTGCAAGCCCCAAGGCGTGCTGGCAAGAGAGCAGAAGCGAGCAAGAGGAAGACCCGCCTCATTTACACTGTATGGCAGCTCCACCCCTGGGTGGGTACAGCATTCACATTGCCCATCCCCATGCCACACTGAGCCCATCAAAAGTATATTAGGACTTGGGGGGTACATGGTAATACCCAATACACAAGTGAATTTTAGGAATGTTTTCTCTAGCTCTGTGAGGTATGTTCATGGTATTTTAATCAGGATTGCATTAAATCTGTGTAACAGTTTTGGGTGTATGGCCATTTTCACAATATTGGTACTTACTATCCATAAGCAAAAGATATTTTTCCATTTTCTGATATCTGCTTAGATCTCCTTTTTCAGAGTACTGTAGTTTTGTTTTGTTTTTACCAGGAATCAAACTCTTAATCTCACACTTGCCAGGCATGCACTTTGCCACTGAACTATATCCCCAGCACTTGTAGTTTTCAATGTAGAGGCTTTTTACATCCTTTATTAGATTGACTCCTAGGTATTTCATGTATTTGTACGCTATTGTGAAAGGTGTTGTTTCTCTAATTTCTCTCTCAGTGAGCTTGTTATTCATGTACAGGAATGCTATTGATTTTTGAGTACTGATTTTGCATCCAGCTATGTTACTGAATTTTATTAAATCTAGCAGTTTTTTAGTGGAGTTTTTGGCATGTCCTATGTAGAGTATCATGTCATCTGCAAATAATGATAATTTAACTTCTTACTTTCCTATCATTATCCCTTCTATTTCTTTCTCATCTAATTGCTTTGGATAAAGACTCTAGGGCTATGTTGAATAAGAGTGGAGACAGTGGACATCCTTGTCTTGTTCGTGATTTTAAAGTGAAAGCTTTCAGTTTTTGTCCATTTAGTATGATGTTGACTGTTGGTTTATCATAGATAGCTTTCATCAGATTGAGATAGACCATTTATTCCAATTTTCTATAGGGGTTTATCATGAATGGGTGCTGGACTTTGTTAAAACCCTTTTCTGCATCTATTGAGATAATTGCATGACTTTTGTCCTTTGCTCTGTTAATACAGTGTGCTATATTTATTGATTTACATATTGTATTGGTTGACCCTGTGTCCCCCCAAGGATTCATAATTTGGACGGGGCTGAGTCTGGCGTTCATGATTGGTTTGTTGTGTAGTGCTGGAATTGGTGATGAGTGCTACACCTGCCCAGGGGTGGAGCCGACATTCAGAGTAAGACAGGAGGAACACAGTTCTTCCTTCCTCTCTTGCTCTCTCTCTCGCCAGTTCATGTGCCTTGCTGTTTGGTGGCCGCCATGAATGGTGGCCCTGCCATGCCATGCTGCCTTGAAGCCACCTGAGTATAGACTAAAACTCCTGAGAAACTGTAAGAAATAAACCTTTCCTTCCCTAATTCTAGGCGTGAGGTATTTTGTCTCAGCAATGAGTGAAAAGTAACTACGACATATATGTTGAACCATCCCTGTATCCCTGGGATAAATCCCACTTGGTCATGGTGTATAGTCCTCTTGATGATTTGCTGCATTCTGTTTGCCAGTATCTTATTGAGGATTTTTGCATCTATGTTCATTAGGGAGATTAGCATGTAATTATCTTTCTTAGTTGGGTCCTTCTCTGATTTTGGTATCAGAGTAATACATGCTTCCAGGACTGAATTTGGGAGTATTGCTTTGCTTTCAATTTCACTGAAGAGTTTGAGAAGTAGTTGTGTTAGGTCTTCTCTAAATTTCTTATAGAATTCAGCAGTGAATCTATTCAGTTCTGTTTTTTTCTGTGTTGGTAAGTTTTTAATTACATCTTTGATTTCATTGATTGACATTGGTTTATTTAGAATTTTTATAGCTTCTTGTTTCCACTTTGGTAATTCATATGTATCTAGTTACCTGTCCATTTCTTCTCATTTTCTGTCTTATTAGAGTACAAGTTTTCAAAGTAGACATCGATGATCTTCTGGATTTCTGCAGGGTCCATCCTTTTCACCCTTTTCATTCCTAATTGCATGGATTTGAGTCTTTTTTCCTTTTTGGATAACGCTGGATAAGAGTTTCTAAAATCTTATTTAATCTTTCAAAGAGCCAGCTCTTCAACTCATTGATTCTTTGTAGGTGTTTTAGTCTCCAATGCATTAATTTCTGCTCTGATCTTTGTAATTTCCTCCCCCAAATGAGCTTATGGCTTAAACTGCTCTTCTTTTTCTAGAAGCTTTAGGTTTACCATTGAGTTGTTTTTTTGTGCTTGCTCTGTTTTCCTGATATGGATATTTACTGCTATAAATTTCCCTCTTAGGACTGTGTTCACTGTGTCTCGTAAGATCTAGTATCTTATCATTCAATTATAAAAACTGTCCAATTTCTTCTTTAATTTCTTCTGTGACCCATTGGTTGTTCAAAAGGGTGCTAATTTCCATGTTTAAGAAGTTCTTGTGGTTCCTTTAGCCATTGATTTCCAATTTCATTGCACTGTGGTCTGATAGTATGCATGGAATAACTTCAATTCCTTTGTATTTACTGAAGCATGTTGTATGAGCTAGTATGTGGTCTGTTTTGGAGAATGTCCCATGTGCAGCTGAGAAGAATGCGTATTCTGGTATCACGAGGTAGAACACTCTGTAGACATCTACGAAGTCTATTTGTTCAAAAGTTTGGTTCAGTTCTAATATTTCATTCTTGATTTTTTTGTCTAGCTGATCTTTTTGTGACAGCAATGTATTGCGATCCCCTAATACAATTGTATCAGTGCTTATTTGATTTTTCATGACCATTAATATTTGTTTTATATAGTTGGGTGCACTGGTATTGTGCATATATATTTATGATTGTTATCTCTTCCTCTTGGATTGTTCCCTTTATGAGGATGTAGTGATCTTCTTTATCTCTCTTAATCAGTCTTAGCTTGAAATTCACTTTGTCTGCAAATAGGATAGCTATCCCTGCTTTTTTCTGGGTTCCTGTCACATGGAGTACTGTTTTACATCATTTGACTTTCAGTCTATGAATTTCTTTTCTAATAAATGTGTTTCTGGTGTGCAGCATATTGTTGGACCTTGCTTCTTGATTCATTCTGCCAGTCTGTGTCTTTTGATTGTTTAACTAAGATGATTAACATTAATGGCTGTAACTAATATGTATTTACTTATCCTTGTCATGTTATTTTCCTGTTGTTGGCTCCCCCAGTTTGTCCAGAAACGTGACGTATTTTCTTGCAGCTGTTTCACAACCACACCATAGAAACAAGCCAAAAGAACAAATCACTACAAAAGCTACTTCTGAACACATCCCTAGACAGAAGACCTGGAGCTGTATGCCTAACGACTTCTCTGGCTCTTGCAAACAAGGACCTAGTTCAGTAAGATATACAGTCAACACTGGAGTTGCCAACAAGCCCCATGAAAAGACCTCAAGGACGATGACAATGGTTAGCATGGTAAGTACTTGGTCACTCAAAGCCTTGCAGGAAAATAAAGGGCTATTGTGAAAAATAGTAAAAAGATAAAGGAAATTCACTACCTTAAAATGCTATAAAATACATAAAATAAATGTTAAAGTACCCTTACTACATAAAATAAAACTTCATCCTAAAGGCCAGGGAGGTATCTCTGGCAGAATGTCTGCCTACCATGTGCAAAGCACGATTCCTAGCACTAAACAGCAGCTCATAACAGACTTGTGTGGTATCCTTGTCTCCCTTGCTTTCCCTAATCATGAAGGGTGCTGAAAATATTTGCTTTCTGCTTTGTCTCATGAGTACAAATCACTGGAACATGTGCAGGAAATCAGCTGAGCCTACCAGACACTGATTAGCCAAGCATGGTGCCACAAACCTCTAACTGCAGCAGTTGGGAGGCTGAGGCAAGAAAACTGCTAGTTCAACAGCACCCAGGACTGCACAGTGAGTTCCAAAGCAGCCTGAACTACAGAACAACACTATCTCAAAAACTTCTCTCCATCCCCCCAAAAAGACTTCAATTCCAAGACCTCTCTGCCCCTTACTAGTTAGATTGGCGACTTAACCTCTCTAAGCTGAAATTTCCTCAGTCATGTAATGAGATGGGTATGGGGGTTATATGCTCAAAAGCCTCAGGGACAGCACAGGTAATTCAAATAACGATGAGAGGCAACAAGGGCTGGATCAAATATCAAAACTCAGTCCTGAGCTACAGGTGTCCAAATTCAGCGGTTTCTTTCTTGTAAAGATGCCACCTAATTTGCTGTTCTGCAATTTGTGACTTCCTGAGATAAAATCTATAATTCCTTTAATGTAATATTTGGCTCCGTGATAATACATACTGTAAAATCAAGTGCTGTTACTATCTGGTAGTAACTGGAGGTGATACACCCAGTTCTCATAATTGCCAACCTGCATAGTTTAGCCAGACTTTAATCATGAGGAAACAGACAAATTAAGGGGATGCTGGAAAACTGGTCCCCTTACACATTACTGTCAAGCCTGGCTTGATAGTATACGCCCACCCCTGAATTTTGGAGTCTGAGGCAAGAGGAGAACAAATTCAAGTACAGCCTGGAAAACTGAGGAAGACCCTGTCAATCAGTCAATCAATCAATCAATCAATTTTAAAAAAAGGAAAGGAAAATGAAAAGGGCTGGGATATATCTCAGTGCTAATTAAAAAAAAAGTTAATGCCATAAAAAATTAAGCCAAGGAAAGTGGTCCAGTGTAAAGGAGACTAAAGTCAAGACAACCAAATTCGTGCTCCTGAACTCAGCAGGACTGGATCCTGGATAAAAGGGCAACAGGAAAAATCTGACAAAAGAACTACATGTTGGATAATCGTATTGTATAACATTACCCATCTTGGGTATTCTTGACATCCAAAACCCCATGTCAAGTGGTTTGCAAAGATGGTGCACGTGGTGCAAATCAAAGGTCACAAAAGAGTAACAACTGGATTCAGATGCACCATACATGTGTTTACTAATTTTTAATTTAAAAAAAAAACCAGTCAAGTAAAGTTATTAAATGTTTAAACTTGCAAATCCTCAATGCCTAATAAGCTTTAAATGCCATTAAATTATGAAACATTTGTAAAGCAAAATACATTTCACAAAGCTTAAGGAATAAATAGGCTTGTTTAAGCACCTAATGATTTAAGGAAATACAAAAGTACTCAACATATCAGCACAGTCATCAAAAAGCACCAGTTTTCACTAGCCCTTCACCAGAGCAACGGGAAGGCTGGGAACTACTGGCCTCTGCCTGGCACAAGGCTGCTGAGACCCTCGATGCGCCGCCTCCTTCCTCTGCATCCTTCCAGCTCCAGGAGTCGGAAACCTCGCCCTCAGCCCTGAGTCCATCCTTACTGGCTGCCTCCCCCAGTCCAGTCCTCCACTCTCTCGTGCTGAGGTTACAGGGTAGCTCTGTAAAGGGGACCCCTGCTTCCACCCTTGCTCCTTCACCCCCTGCCCCACGGCCAGAGGGATGGGGCTCCATGCATGTCAGAGTCCCCTACTCCTCTGATCTCACCTCCCTGGCTCCCACGCATCTGATCACATCATATACTTCCAGCCAGGTCTTACGAACTCCTGACCCCCTTGTTACCCTCAATGATTTTCTAGAGGATTTTAAACAACTTTGATTCACTGTAATTATTTCCTGCAATGTAAATGACATGAGAATGGATTTTTGACCGTTTTATTCAATGACTCATTCCATTCTCTTACCCATTAATAAGCACGCAACAAAATTCTTAGTGGCTAGGAGAAAGGATCTCTTCTGAGACTAATGGCTTTTTCCTGCTCTCGTTTTAAAGCGCAAAACTCAGAATATGAAAAGAAATGTTGATAAAAATGGCCTCATGTCTTCAACAAAGAAATGACATGGGGAAAGGTGAAAACTACACGCTACAGAGATTAAAAGAAAAATGTGAAATACACAAAAAGAGGAGTAAATTTTTGATTTACACTGAAGTAAACTGGAAAAATAATTTTGAGTCTATCATGGAAATAATACAAAATGCCTCTACAGCCTCTATAGCCGGGCGTGGTGGTACACACCCATAATGCCAGCAGTTGGGGAGGCTGAGGCAGGAGAATCGCTGAGTTTGAGGTCAGCCTGGGCTACATAGTGAGATCAAGGACAGCCTGAAATCCATAGCAAGACCTTGTCTCAATAAATAAATAAATATTAAAATGCTGCTAAATGACTCTAAAAAGAAACAAGGCCCAACAAAGTTGCTTCACTGACACTGAGAATGTGAAACATAACATAAAATTATTTGCATGGAAAAGACTAACATGCATGATTAGATGGGTAATTTCAGCAGAGATGGGGACTATCATAAAATTAAAATGCTAGAAATAAGTTATACTAATATAAATGACTGCAAGTCCCATTAGTATATTAAACACTGCTGAAGAATCAATGATGCTAAAGGTGTTGGTGCGTGTGTCTGCCTGTTTTAGTGATCCTAATACAAAAGTATATCACAAACTCTAGACTCTTTGAGGAGGGAATGTGCTATGGCATGCTGAACCTTAGATATTTCCTGTAAAAGGTTTGTTACTGGCATACATATGGCAAATTGTAGCTGATGGGAGAATAGTAGTATTTAATAGATTACAGTATTTAATTCTATTACACATACGGTGAGTTCAAAAACACAAAGAACCAGGTATTTACCATACATGTATCCAGTATAAACAACTCAAAATATTCATATTCATTTAATGTGTAAAGTTTGTGTCATGTAGTTTTTGAGTTCTTAGTCTAGAGACTGTCTCAGTCAATAAAATAATATGCCACTTTCATATTACATATGAAATACGTTTTTTAAAAATTCTAGAAAGACTAACACTTTTCTCAAATTGATAGATTTCCCCCGTGTATCTCTGATAAGTAAGTTTAATGATCTGTTAAAACTTTCAGACACTGAAAGCTAAATTATCAGATATTTGAGGAATCATTGTTGTTGGGAAGGGATTTCCTCTGCATGTGTTCAAATAATAGATTCGTTCCGTTCCCCTTGACCAGACTGATAAGGAAGAGCTGTGGAGAGACGGTATGAGCGATAGGGATATTGTGGGAAGTTTCTCTTGAGTGACTGTTGTAATATACAGTGAGATCAGATATCCACTGAAATTACATCATAGGTTTTACTAAGTAAGGGTTGAAGAGTTTATGTCAGTATTGAGTACACCCAAACCCGGAGAAACTCAGCAGACAGTAAGTTTGTTTTCCAGCTATTTCTGGAGAGAGGGGAAAGTCATTTCAGAGAGTCAACTGTTGGCCCTCCTTCCTGACATCTTAAATGCTTTCACCCCCAGCATAGGAAAGGAAGCAATCTCCACTCCATTGTGAAGACTGGAAAAAACAGTGAAAATTGATTTATTTAAATGAAACTTCTCTATAATTGATCCCTACAATCTACTAGCCATGGGTTAACAATGTGACTCCATTTGGAGAATACAATGGTTGAGTTTGGCTCGGTACAGCATGGGGCAAAAAGCAAATGGTTATTGATGAATATTACATAGTCCTTATATGACTTATGGGCGCTAGCCTGACAGCAAACTGGGGGCTGACTTACAGTAGGATTTGCCTCATTCATTATTGTCATTTCTGGCCTGTGAGGTCTTCATATATTGTGTGCTGTCCTGAAAAAGTGAACCTTTCTAGGTTCTTCTTTTTGTGATTTCTGTGATGAGTTTTGATTGGTCGCAAAAAACTGTCACATTTTTATTACTTTCTCAGAGCTTTTCTGCAGCACCGGTTTTTGGAGGATTGAAGTCACAGAACTTTTCCTGCATTCATCAACTTTAAAAGTGTTTCTTTGCCGGACAAGTCCTTTTAACATCCGACAGCTTCACTCAACACAGGCTGAAGAGTGCACGGATTGCCCATACTTCTTATGCTCATGTATTTAATCTCGTGTGGGTTTTCTCATGTCGATGAAGGGTTGAACTCCGACTAAAATTTCTGTCACATTTAACACACTTGTAAGGTTTCTCTCCTGTGTGAGTTCTCTGATGTACTCTGAGGCTGGATTTCTGACCGAAAGTTTTTCCACACCAACTACAATTGTAAGGCTTCTCCCCAGAATGAGTACGCTCATGTCCTCTGAGACTAGATATCTGACTGAAAGCTTTTCCACACTGACAACAATTATAGGGCTTCTCCCCAGTGTGAATTCGCTGATGCCTTGTGAAACTTAACTTCTCACTAAAAGCTTTCCCACATTTGTGGCATTGGTAGGGTTTTTCCCCTGTGTGAGTTCTCTGGTGTCCTCTGAGACTAGATACCTGAATAAAAGCTTCCCCACACTGACTACAATTATAGGGCTTCTCGCCTGTGTGAATTCGCTGATGGTTTCTGAGGACTGACTTCTCGCTGAAAGCTTTTCCACACTCACAACATACATAGGGCTTTTCCCCTGTGTGAGTTCTCTGATGTCCTCTCAGATTTGATTTCTGCCTGAAAGTTTTGCCACACACATCACATGTGTAAGGTTTCTCCCCAGTGTGGGTTCTGTGATGTACTTTGAGGTTTGATTTTCGACTGAAAGCTTCCCCACAATGATTGCATTTATAGGGTTTCTCCCCTGTGTGAGTTCTGTGATGTCCTCTAAGCTGTGCTATCTGAACGAAAGCCTTCCCGCACTGATTGCATTTGTATGGTTTCTCCCCTGTATGGGTTCTGCCATGCTGTGTTAGGTCTGACATTAATTTGAAGGCTTTGCCACATTCATCACATGCAAACGGCCTTTCTCCTGTGTGAGTTTTCACATGATTCCTTAGGCCTGACATACGGCTGTAAGATTTTCCACACTCATTACATTTAAATGGTTTTTCCCCTGTGTGTGTCCTCTGATGTATTATGAGGATGGACTTATATTTGAAAGATTTCCCACATTCGGTACACTCAAGAGGTTTCTCCCCAGTGTGAGTTCTCTGATGTATCCACAGGCCTGCCTTTGCACTGAAAGCTTTCTCACACCCACCACTTTTACATGGTTTCTCTCCATTGTGAGTTCTGTGATTTTGTTTTAGACATGAATTCTCACTGAAGGTTTTCCCACATTCATCACATTCATAAGGTTTCTCCCCAGTGTGGTTTTTCTGAGGCTGACTTGGACATGCACCCCTACAGCAGGATTTTCCACATTCATTTGACTCAGAGGGTTTCATCTTTATGTGAGTTCTGGGATGTACTTTCAGGGTTGATGGACAGCTGAATGTCTGTGTCTCTGTACATCTGTTGTCTGTTAGGTGAGTTCTCTGATATACTAGACCTGAATCACAGTTGAAATTCTTTCCATGTTCACAGTACTTTCTCTCAGTATCAATGTTCTGCTCTTTTGTAATATATGATTTTTGGCTAATACATCTTCCTTCTGGGTCAGTTTTGTGAGTGGTCCTACTGAAAGCATTCTCATTTCCACTGAACTCAAAATAACCTTTATTCTCTTTTTTCTCTCCATGACTCTTCTGAGAAACAGTAAAGACTGATTTCTCACAGGTACTCTGAGATGCAAGAAGAGTAGCCTTTTCAAATGAAGTTAGTTCACTTTCATTATATTTAAGAGCTTCTCCCAAATGCTGAATGGTTGGACACTGAACAGTTTCCACCGTATGACTGAAGGGTTTCATAGTTTTACTGTGAAGAAAAGATTTCCCTCCAGAATTAGTCCTGCAACCTTTCATGCTGAGGAGCCCTGTCTCAGTGAAATTACAGTCACCAGCCTTTTCTCTTGAACAGTCGAAGTGTGAAGACAATAGACTGAGACCCTGGCTCTTAGGCCCTGCAGGATCACACTCACGAGGCCTCACTCTTGTAGGGAAAATATTTTTGTGTGAATTACACAGTTTGACAGAAGTTTCTTGCTCTGCAGTCAGTGATTTGTTGGTGAAGAAAACTTGCCATAAATGTTTTCCTTGGCTTTCCAGGCTCCTCTCTAAGAGTTCAGCAGCCCAGCAGTCTTCTAAAAGTGAGAAAAGTAAAGATACTTTATTATACTTAGCACCATTCTTATGAATGGGCTTGCAAGGTGTGACTGAATTAAAAGGATGTTTAAATTTTAAAAAAAAATTACATTAAAAGTCACACTGCCATTAATGCCCCTCAAAATACTTCTCCTGCTTCAGACACAGTTACCCCATTGCTGCCGCCTCTTCCTGCAGCAGTTCTGGAAATCCTCATTCATGAGGGTTCTTCTGAGGTGTGATCAAAAACGCAGTGAAGGCTGCAGCTGAGCGCCTTCACTGGAAAGGCAGGCTTTAAACCACATGAGGAGGCACCCTCAACCGCCTGACGCACTGGATCTGGGACTGTGTGACCTCCAGCTTTTCTGGAAGTCCAAATGAGCAAAAAAGGTAGTTTTCTAATAAAATCATGATACTGAGACAAACAAAGCACTGCAATTAAAGACACTCATAAAGGAGGATTTCAGAAGTGCTTCAGAAAGTGGCAGCAGTTTCTCCTACATAAGAAACACAATGTATAAAGAGCACAATTAAAGAGAAATAGGAAGTAGGGAAAAATTCAAATACTTCCCCAAATTATACATCCCATTGTTTTAAAAACATTGCAATACCTATGCTAATTTGTTTCATTTACACTAATAGTTCTTACTCCACTGAAAAGTTTGTGTTATTATCTATCTTATTCTGTTTTCTGCAAATCTTTTTCATTTGTCTTATACTGCATAACTAATTTGAAGATAACGATACACAGTGTAGTAACTATTGTTATTCTCTTGTTTATGAAAATGTTTTATCTTGTCATACAATTTTTTAAAAAGCAAAAGTAGCAAGAACAATGGGATAGCTGTGTTCTAAGCATGGGTGAGTATTTTGAGGGGGATTAGTGACAACATGTCTTTTATTGTAATACATTTATTTTAATTAAACACCATATATTTCTTTAAAATTTTTTTATTGTAAATAGAATAAAACCAAACAAAATGAAAGAATAGAGCCAATCAAAACAAAACAGTGAACCCAAGGCAGGATTTCAAAACAAGATGATAGGAAATTAACAATGGCTACCATAATGCCTCTCGCTATCTTCAAAGCAGCTGCCCATACCATCAGACATAATAAAATAAAACGAAAAAGAACAGAATAAGACCCAGCAGAACAATGAAAATGATCCAGGGCTTCAAAACAAGATAAGAGGAAATTAACAATGGCTACCACCTTCCCTTTTTAGACATTTCCTTCCCTTTCACTTTCACAGTATCTATTGTATATTTTGGATCCCACTAACTTCTTCAGTTTTTTATGCTAGGGAGATAATACAATGTTCACCTATGTGACTCTGAGCCATTTCACCTATAAGCATGATCTCAAGTTGCATCCATTTACCTACAAGAGTCTCATGATTATCCTTCTTTATAGCTGAATAGCTTTCCATTGTATAAAAATGCTGTATTTTTCTCATCCATTCTGCAGTTGATGGGCAAGTTACCCCTACTTGTTTCTGGTTCCCGGTCGCATGGCGCATTTACACACCATATATTTCAAGCACATCTCATAAGTCCCATTCATAAGAACTGTGTTAAATATCATAAAGTATTTTAAACTTTTTTTATTTTTAGAAATCTGCCAACCTGTTAAACTTTCAGAGCAATAAAAAGGATATAAAGGAAAAGAACAAATAACGATGGGCTTTACTTACAAGATTTGAGGTCCTGGGAACAGAAAAATCAAAGAATGTCATGAACACAACAAGTAATATCAGCACTAAGTAGGTAACAAGAACAAAATCAAAGAACTAAAGCTTTCAGTGGATTTATCTGAACAGGGTTTGTATTACAGGGTAACTCTAAAGCCAATAATTTCTTTTCTTTGTGCTATTAAGTGCTATGGATTGAACCCAGGCCTTTACCTCCATAGTTTTGTTATTTTGCTTTGTTTGACAGTTAAATCCCTAAACTGCCCAGGCTGGGCTCCAACTCATAAATGCCCTGCCTCAGTCTCACAGAGTACTAGAATTACAGGCATATGCCACCCCACCAGGCTAGAGTCCACATTCATACTGTGAAATACACTGCAATAGTAGACTTGGGCATGGTGGCACATGCTTGTCATCCCAGCACTTGGGAGCCTGAGGCAGGACGATTATTGCAAGTTTGAGGTTAGCCTGGGGAACAAAGTGAGTTCAAGGCCAGCCTGAACTGCATAGTGAAACCCTCTCTCAAACAGGCCAAAAAAAAAAAAAAAAAAAAAAAAAGAAATTCCAGTGGTAGGACACTCATTAATCTACATGATGCAATTGTATATAAATCATAAAGCCAAAAAGTTGTTATCATAATAAAAGTAATAAAGTAGCTGACCTCAGCTAGAAAAAGGAAAGAAGTTCTGGCTGAGATTCCTACTTTTATAGGATAATCTTGGAATACTGCAGCCTGCACTTGCTCTCTTCCTTTGTAACTCTCTGCTCACCTGATGGAGGTGTTGAGAGGGAATGGGACTCTGTGTGAGAAAGCTTGGTTACTGAACAAATTCTTTTACCCACCCAGATAATAATCCTCCAGAAAAAAAGGGTCATTCATATCCTTTTTACAATTTAGGGAAATTTTTTTTTATAGGAAACTTGATAATTTGGTTTACGAATATTCCAATATTTTATGCATTTGTTTAAAGGTGTCCTTAGCATTATTAAAATGCTCTTTTTCCTCTATTTTTTGATTGAAACTGAACCCTTACATATCAGTAAGTAAACACTGAATTGTTTTTGAGACAACCTGTTACCATTTACTTCTGAACTGTGGACTGAAGCCATCTATGTTAGCTGATGCAGGAAGGACCTCTGTTTTATCCTATACAATGCTGTGGGTTTGTGTAACTTTTGTGCAGAGAATAATTGTTTCAGCACGCCTGAGTCTGCTACCCTGACCTAGGCATGCTTGCAAGGGTAGTCTCTGGCTTCTATTTCGGCACACTGATCACAAGAGAAGTCCCAGGAATTCTAGAACTGCTGAAGAGGGGCTCACTATGCAAAAACTCTTTTTAGATATGATGTGATTTATGTTAAATACCTGCTTTCTATATGAACACCTGGACTTTTTGATATATGCTAGATAGAAGAGCCCATAATAAAAATCCTGGGTGCCTAGTCTAATGAATTTTCCGAGTAGACAGCAGACAGTCTTCTGTCACAACTTATTATTGGGGGAACCTAGCGGAGGCTTTTAGAATGTTCTATTTGGTTACCCTGGACTTTGCCCTGTTTCTTTTTTCTTTGATTTTGCATTGAGTCCTTTCTGTTACATTTCAGTTGTGACTACAGGCGGACTTCTAGTCCCCTCAGTGAGTGTGCAAAACTTTTGCCAGTACTCAGTACTTACCTGGGGAATTCCTGCTTGGACATTTTTTCTCTTTCTCTAATGGCCATGGATCTTCTCCTTGAGCCAATGTGAAGATCAGCTCTGTTTCTGAAAAGCAGTAGCCTATAAATAGGAAATAATTTAGAAGTTGAGTCCTTTGCATAGGTTCCACTGTTCTCAAATGTAAAGGAAAGTACAGCTTCCTAAGCAGCACACTGAAGCTGGGTATGGTGGCACACACCATGATCCCAGCCCTTGGGAGGCTGAGGCATGAGGAACGCCACTAGCTGAAAGACAGCCTGGGCTACACAGTGAGCTAAGGCCAGCCAGAATGACATAGTGGGACCCTGTCTCAAAATACAAAATAAACAAACAAATAAACCAAAGAAGAAAAGGAGGATGAAGAGGAAGAAACGGTACATTAAATGGACTCATTTGGTGGGGGGAGTGACAATAACAAAAATCCATTTTTATACTTATGTATATTTTAGAACCTCTGACTGCAAGATTAAATAACACTATACTCTAAAATGATCAATATGTTAGATTGCAAATAAGATTTCATGAGGACTTCCACACCGGGCCTTAAAAGAGTAAAAGAAACTGATTTGCCTATCACTGTCAGATATTTAAATAAAATCATATAAAATATATGAAATGTTACAAACTTAGGCAACCGGCAGATTCTTGGGAATAGAGATACAAGCAAAGCGAGCCCTAGGATTCGCACAGGTTACCACTGAGACTGTTTCCAACCTACAGCACACACCACCACCACCCCAACCCCCGAACATGAAAATATCAAAACAGACTGACAGATTCAGTGAGCTGAGGTGACTGATGTTTAAGAAAGTTATGACAGCTAGATGTGTAGGGGAAAATATCAGAGAAAACAGTAGTACTGATAGTATCATAAATATCTGAGTGCTGATTTGGATAAGCATTCAAGAAAGTCATTTGGGGATGGGGAAAGATTTGAGCCATTTGGGCTGAAAAGTCACATACATTTATGGTAATTATTATTATTGTTATTTATAGAAATAATTTATTTCATTTCAGCTGTGGAGGTAAGGGACCCCCAGATGAGGCAGTCAGCATGGCTGGATTCCACAGAGGGCCCCCTTCCAGGCTATGGACTTCTGACCTACTGCATTTTTACACATCATTCTGGGACTGTCTGATGTCCCACTCTGGTGGGATTTCTCTCAGGCATCATTTATAGGGGCACTAATCCCATATATGAGAGCTCTGCCCTCCACAGCGGGGTAAGAAGGAACCACTGGAACACTGCACTATTCAGGATTTAGAATTACTATGTCTTCTTCACAGTCTGACCCTTTTGCTTTACATAAAATTACTGGACCAATGGTAATTTGCTTTAAAGTCTACTCTGATTTTTGCACAGCCAATTCTGCTTTCTTATGATTAAGGGTGCATGGTGTATCTTCTATACTTTTATTTTCAATCTCTAATTTTTCAAATGAATTTCTCATAGCAGGATATAGTTGGGTCATTTTCTTTTTAACCAACTCAAACTATTTTAGTTGGATCATTTTATTTGTATTTTCTCTGTTTCCTGCTTCTCATTTTCCTATATAATGCTAGGCCCCTTGAACATTTTTAAAAATTCTTTCTTTATTTAACAATATGTTACTAGTTACAAGAATATTGTTCTGCAAAGGTTTTTTTTTTTAAGTACTTATTCTACATACCTGTATGTTACTTATCAGAGTCCACTGGTGTTGACATTTTACTATTTCAGAAGTATAAAAGGACCACTTTGGTGCTCCCTGTTTATAATGTGATAATCTTAAATATTTCCTGTATAATACACTGAGAACCCCATCAGAAAGTGCTATGATTTTTTCCTTCAACCATTAAACAGAAATGAGAAGCTCAAGATGAAAGTCAAGTCCTTTGCATTTACTTAATATTTTTGCCCTTTTCATTGTTCTTTCTTCTTTCCTGATACACTATGATTCCTCCTTTTATGTTTTTCTTTCTCTTCGAAGGCATTCCTTTAAGCCATTCCTTCAGACTATACACACTAGTAATAAGTTCTTAGCTTTGCTTCATCTGATACTATCTTAGTTTCCCTTTCATTTATAAATCATGTGATTGTGCTGATAAATTTTCTCTGAGCACTGGAGAAATGTGACCTCTTAGAGTTTCTGATGAGAAAGCTACTGTCAATTCAAAAGCGTATTTTTCCTAAAAGATACTGTTTCTTGTGGCTTCTAAGACTGTTTTATCTTTAGTCGACAAAGGTTTGTGAACTGTGCTTCCTAACATGGATTTTCTGAGTGTATCCTTCACTGGTCCTCAACCATTTGGCACCAAGGACTGGTGAGGGGTGGTGACGGATGATGGTTCTCAGATGAGTCAAGCACATTACATTTATTACGTCCTTTATTCCTGTTATTACATTGTGTACTTTATTTGTGTTTCTTTTGCATTACATCATCCTGAGTTTACAGCAGGGCTCACACTCCTGTGAGAATCTAATGGGAACAGCAGCATGTACAAAAGAAGCTTCACTCACCGCCTGCTCTGCGGTCCATTCCAAACAATCCGTGGTACCAGCCCATGGCTGAGGAGCAGCAGACCCCTGCTGTAAGGAGTCTGCTAATGTCCTGCATCTCTGATCTTACATCTTTTGCCCAATTTAGAGAATTCCCATCATTATTTACTAAATCTTTTTTAGCCTTTTTCTGTAGGACTCTAGTAGCACAGATGTTAGAGATTTTGCTGTAGTTCATTAATGGACACTGCATGTTGCATTTTTTTCCCTGCCTCTTTCTGTGGTGCTGGAGATGGGTCCAAGGACCTTATGAATGCTGGGCAAGGGCCACATCCCTGGTCCTTTCATTTATCTTTATATTAAGTCTACTTTCAACCATCCTTGCAAGCCTAGGATGAAATCTACTTTGCCATGGTGTATGACTCTCTTGATGATGTGTTGCATTCTGCTAGCGAATGTCTCATGGAGGATTTTTGCACCTATGTTCAATAATGAGATTGGCCTGTGGTTTTCTTTTCAGTTGGGTATTTCTCAGGTTTTGGAATCAGACTGATGCTGTCTTTCAGAAATAATTTGGAAGCCTTACTTCCCTTTGAATTTCATTCAAGAATGTGGTAAGTATTGTTGCTGTGATACTTAAATGTTTTGTAGAATGCAGATATTTTTATTTCTGCCTCAATTTCACTGCTTGTTATTGGACTGTTCAGCATCATGATGTTTGTCCAGGGGAACCACCTGCACACTTCTAAAAAAAGTGACGCAATTATTTGGGCACTGGTTTGTCTAGAAGCTAAGACATAGAACACGAAGCTCAGGGTTGGACTGAACAAACTCAGCACAGTGATCATTAAGCTTTTTATCTGAGTTTGCTCTTTTTTTCTAATGGGAGGACTGACTGGAATAAGCTGCCTTCTTAGGGCTGCATTGTGTTCCACCAGCTCTGGTATATTGTACTGGCCTTGTCTCTTGATTATAGAAATTGTTTAATTTCTTCCGTGATCCTTTGGGTGTTGCAGCTTGTACTTTTAAGTATCCAGATGTTTCTGCATTTTCTATGGTTTCTTCTATGTTTGGTTTCTTAGTTTCAATGCATAATGATATAATAGTAAACATGGGGTGATGTCAGTTTTTACATTTAAAGAGGCTTTCTGGACTACAAAGTGGTCTATTTTGGAAAAAGTTGCTGTAAAGAAGAATATATATTTTGGTGTAAGAGGATAGAACACTCTATAGACACCTATTCAGCCCATTTTTTCTGAAGTGTGGTTCAGCTTTGATATTTATTAAATTTTTATTTAGATGATTATCTCTTTGTGGAAGTGGGCTATTGATGTCACCCACTATGATAGTGCTGGTGTTTATTTGACCCTTCATGCAAAGCAGTATTTGTTTCATGCAAATAGATGCTCCAGTTATATATTTATAGATATACAGATAGATATAGCTATATAGTTATAGATATATACATACTACATATACATATACTTTTTTTAAACAAGTGGTATATCTGCCTTTTGGACTATTCCCCTAAGTAGTATGTAGGAACCTAGTCTCTTCTGATCAATTCTACCTTAAAGTTCATGCTGAGAGTAAAACTGCTACTTCTGCTTGTTCCATCCTTTGATTTTTAGTTTATGAATCTCATTTTGGATCACACTGAGTTTCTTGAAGGCAACATACTGTTGGACTGGGCAAGAATTTCTGTATAAGACCCCACACACTAACGCAACAAAAGCAAGTGGGGTGTAGTGGCACACACCTGTAATCCCAACATTTTGACAAGCTGAGGCAGGAAGATGCCAAGTTCAAGCCAGTCTGGGCAAATAATGACTTAGCAAGTCCCTCTCTACAAATAAAGAAAAAAATTTTTAAATGTCTGGGGATGCAGCTAAGAGCAAAGGTTCATGGTTTTAGTCTATGGCTGGCTGACTCCACAGTACATACAAGACATCAGAGGAGCACAGCAGAGAAAAAGGTGCTCCACTCATGGCAGCTAGTAAGTAGAGAAAAAAGACAGGAGCCAGGAACAAGAATATAGCCATCCAAGTTACACCCCAAATGTGACCTAACAGCACATTCAGCTAGTAAATTCATCAATGGATGATCTACTGATGAATATAGCGCCACCTTGATCTAGTCAATTTCCAAACACATGACTGTTTTGAGATCTAAACTGAAACTGAATTCTTATTTCTGTATGACAGAGAAAACAAAGGCCCTAAGAGATTAAGCAAAGTCATATTCTGTGGCATCCGTTGATATTACTCTGATTCAAGAGTAATATCAATAGATTCAAGTTAT